>CM077163.1:94330564-94518366 GCA_039583875.1 Platanthera guangdongensis
GGAGCACACAAGTGAAATCTGTTGGATCCCGTGCTTCCTGCAGAAGTTAGAAAACTCGGAGGAGAGAACTCACCACTATTGTCTGTTCTAAGCTTATTGATCCACAAGCCAAGCCGGCCCTCCACCAACTCCTTGAACTCCACAAACAACCGAAAAGCTTCAGACTTCTCCTTCAAGAAATATACCCAATTGTATCTTGAGTAATCATCAATCAGCACAAGCATGTATCTGCTCCCGCCAAGGCTTGCAGTGACGGTTGGTCCCATCAAGTCTCCATGGATGCACTCCAATGGTCTCTTTCTCCTCGTTTGTGATTTATCAAACAGAAGGCAATGAGCCTTGCAGTAATGACATCCCGCGCAAACGTGACCGTCACCAAATGAAGATAGCTTAGGCAAGCCTCTTATAAGACTTTTGTTGCCATAGCCTTCAGCTTATCCATACCTACATGCCCCAGCCTTTCATGCCAAATAGCAGCGCTATAATTTGCTCTCATCCGATCAACATAAGAGTTATTTGCAAGAACAAACAGGTTCTTCACTCTCCTCCCAACATGAGCAACATCAGCCTTAACCGCTGATATGTTGTGAAGGAACTTCACTTCTGTTGGCCCAAATAGAACGTGATAACCCGAGTCGACCGCATTGGTCATAGAGAAGAGGTTCTTCTTTATGCCCGGTACGTGATACACCCTCCTTAACATGAGTGGCCCCTTATCACTACCCAAAGACACAACCCCCTCTTTCTCTACTGCATAAACAGTGTTATCAGCAATTATAATAGCTTCGTTACCTGAGTAAGCTTGCAGAGAAGCGAACTTTGACTTGCCTGGAGTCCACGATCCAATCATCGTTGAAGTTGAAAACGGACAAGGCACAGACACAAGTGCCCGTCATGAAAGCTCCGCCCCATTCAGCTTCTTCGCTCTTAGAGCAAGCTTCTTCTTTGCCAGCAACATGCCCAGGTTGTAGTTTGACCTTGCAGTCACGCTTGAAGTGTCCCCAATGATGACACCTGTAGCACTTCAGATTCTTCTTCAAATCCTTCTTAGGAGCAGCGCTCCTCTCTAACTAATGAGAAGTTAAAGGCTCATTTTCAGCAGCGGTCTTCTTCTTCTTCCCTTCCTATCCCTTCTTCTTCTTGCCCATGAAGAGTTCTTCACTGCTCTCCTCAGAGATAGTGACTCCAGCCATCTGCCTTGCCAAGCTTTCCTGTGAAGCAAGCAGAATCTCAAGCTCCAGCAAAGATGGTTGAGTAGCCCAGCCTTGAACTGATGTCACAAAAGCAACATACTCCTTCCGCAAGCGCTGATATCTTGCACACAAACTCTTCATCTTTAAGAAGTATTTAGAGATAGTCAGGTCTCCTTGAGTTGTCCAGGCCAACTCATTCTCCAAGAATTGTAGCCTTGCTACATTCTTCCTATTGAACAACTCATCAATGGTTGTCCAAATATCAGCACCTGATTCACATCCAATGATGTGATCAAACATCTCCGGTGAAACAGCTCTCTTGAGAACAAACTCCGCCTTTGCATTTGTTTTCTCCAGAGCCTCACCTGCTCTGCAGTACCAAAGCAGCAGTCACTTCCTATCTGTCGTCACCACCGACGACCTCCCATAGCTCCTCGCCAAAAATAAAACTCTTCATACACGACTTCCTCTTCTTGAAGTTAGTCGTGGTCAAGAGTTCAATACCAAGACCCCTTGCATAGATCCCTTCCATTGCAACAACCGTTGGATAAGCTTATCAGAAGCATAGAGCAACAACAGAGCAACAACACTAGTTGTCCACCGCTCAAGTTGATCACCGCTCAAGCAACTGAACCTGGCTCTAATACCATGTTGAAAAATTTCTCAAAGCGGTCAGCAAGGTAGCCTAAAGCCAAATTAATATTCTCAGAACTACCCAGTTCACATTTTGATCATGCGGAAGACCTAGGAGCAAGTTTAAGACCAACCACAAATGAAAGAACGAGCAGGTATTATATTCATTCACACTTCTTTACAAGGCAAGGTATACATAGCGAGACATGATTTCGCTTGTACACAAGCTACAAACAGAAAGAACAAAACAAGTCGGGCGGACAGCACTGGAGACCGCCGAGAGCGCCTCGTACGCCAAGGTCGCCCAAGCCGCCCGAGCTGCAACTTCTACAAGCCGAATAACACACGGAGTCAGCCGAGACCGCGAGGTCAAGCAGACACACCGTTATTCGCTGCCTGCTGAGGAACTGAAGAATAGACTGCCTACCCGCCTGAGACCGGCGGATAGGTTATTGGAACTTGAACAGCTGAAGCAGAGAACCACTGACAAGCCGCTGAAGCGACTAGCTGAGACCGCAGATACCTCAAAGTTCCAAGTACTTGACCGAAGTCAAAGCCAAACTCCTGGCTCCTTGAAGGTAGCCGCGCGACCTGCACACAACAAAACATCAGCTCTACTCAACCCGCGCGGACAGAAAACCACATACCGCAACACTTGCCCAAGCACAACTTACTCTTCACTCAGTTACTGTAGACCTGCTAGGGGGGGGGGGGGGTTCTATTTATAGATGAGGTGAGGAGTGTGGTCACCACCCTAGTGAATAGAATCACCGCCCCAGCCCACGCGCTAACACAACCCAGTTTGCCAAGTCCACACGGTCTTGACCATACCTCCAGGAGCCAGAATAAAAAAAGTCCAGTCCGCCTCTATGCGGACTCACATGCTGCCGACCTGCCTATCATTGGAACAAAGCCAGTCCGCCCAAGGAAAACAGAGTTTGACCACCACCCAATACAGCACGCAGACACCCCCGTAACATAAGCTGCAATAGCCCGCAATACCATATCACGCGGACTCAGTAGATAATCCGCAGAGCTCGGCAAACAATGCCACCCCGCCGAGTCTACGACTAACAGGAAGTCCGCCTAGTCAACAGCAGAATCTTCGGACACTACGGACACAGAGAACTTGTCATAGCAAATGACCAAGTCTAGCAGCCCACCAAGCACTGGTGCAAGCATGGAGGACACAAAAGCTCCAGACCGCCAACCATCAGGACAGTCCGCCTAAGTATGGATAACATCCACTTCATCATGGATAGATCGGAAAGAAGCAAGGCACCGTCCACACAGATGCGGACTCCGCGGACGCCAAAGTATTGAAAAGGGCAGAGTCCTCAAGCTCTACCCAAACAGCTCTCCACAAATGTCACCTGCCGGACACTAACACTAGTCCACGCAGTACTCCACAGCAGAACATCGTTGCACCACCTGAGCTCGGCAAGGGCCACAGCCGAACACCAAGGCCAGTCCACAACAGCGGACACTGCGGACTCGTCAGTCCACAAGCCTCCCGCGGATAAGGCACACAACCCGCTGGTTAGCACAAGCTTGCAACACATAAGCCCGCTGAACAGAGCACAGCATACAACCCGCAAACCTCTGTCCGCTCAGGCCGCTCAAGCCGCTTCTCAATCATCCAAGCCACCAAGTCAGCCAACGCCCAGGCCGCAACCTACAGTCTTCCCTGGTCGCAAAACCAGTCCGCACAGGCCGCCCAGCTTATCCATCACCCACTTCCACTTCACAAATTTCAATATTAATTACTCAAGAATTTCTGCAAGAGAATAAGGACAAAATGAGGAAAATTCTATGTCTGGAACCGCACAGAAATAGTCGCCCAGAGAACAAATTTTGTCGACCTGAGACCAATCGTTTGTCGATCAGAGAAATCATGTTCGTCGACCTGAGAATTAAGTTCGTCGACCTGAGTTCTGATAACTGCATTCTGTGAATAATCTTGTCAATTTTGTGGTCCAAGTTCATTGAGCTGAGAATCTATCTTCGTCGACCAGAGAAAGTTTGTTCGCCGACATGAGAACCAAGTTCGTCGACCTGAGATCCAAGATCATCGACCAGAGCTCAGCTAACTGCTTTCTGTGAATAACTTGCCAATTCTGTGGTCACACTTCGTCGAGCTGATAATTGGACTTCGTCGACATGAGTTCAGAGAAAATATTCTGGACAGAATGTGTTGAAGTTGAACTTCCAGAGTTCGTCGACCTGAGCACGAATATCGTTGAGCTCAACTCTGAGAATTAAATCTGAGTTCGTCGAGCAGAGCACGACTATCATCGAGCTGAGTTCGACGAACGTCGAACTCACTTTCTGAACTTGATTTTCTTCTAAGTCTTGAGTCTTCTGAAGTCTTCTGATGACTGGTCCATGTAAGGTTGAATCTAAGGACTTAGCCTAAACTCTAGGAGACAAACATGACCCTAGCTATATATGGTGGGTAAATTATCCTAGATAGTGAACCTAGCCCATATCCAACTAGAGATCCAACAATCTCCCCCTATTTGGGTGAGGTCACTAATACAAATGAAATAAAAACATTCACAAAGCAGGAAAGATATATCTGGCAGAAAATTGAAACATTCAGCAAATATGTACATAGTAGCTTTGTGACAGAAAAAAAATAAAGAGTTCAGACAAACAGAAACCAATCAAAATGTATCATTTCTTCTTCTTCAACTTTTCCATTTGCTTGTCATCTTTCTCTTTCTCAGAAGGATGTGTAAATTTGATTTCCCTATTTGGATTAGCTGCTTCTCTCTTAGATATGGTCAAATCAGCAGCTCCAATAATGTTGAGAGAAGTGGCTCTAGGAACAACAGCTTCTGGATGCAGATTCATGTAGGCATCTACATTGAAAAATTTGTTAGCGTTTTCATATTTTTAATTCTTCCTTTCTTTATTTTGACATTGTTGAGTATTGAGATGGATCTTTTCCTTCAGCTTTAGCTTTATTTATTATTGATAATCCAACAAGTTCCTAGAACCTGACCATTCTTGAAGTTGTCTCAGTTTCTGGATCCACAAATGGTATAGGTGGAGACTCTGGCCATTTAGGATTTTTAGCTTTATCTGTTTCAGGAGCTTGCTGTTGCTGGTGCTGTTGTTATTATTGCTGATGTTGATGTTGTCGTTGTTGATGTTGCTTCCTGGAGGAATACCTCTGCTGGTTGCTTCCTTGAGATGTTGAGGATCTACCTTGATGTCTATGGTAGGTTTGAGCATAAGAGGTTGCCCTCTGAGGAGTGTTGCCTGAAGCACCAGCATCAGGTGGAGGAGGAGGAGGAGGACCTCACCAATTTCTTTGAGGAGGGGGAGGAGAGTACCTCCTACTTTTCTTTCTAGCTTTTTGTTCATTTTTAGAAAGCCACATCCAAGCTGGCATCCCAGGATATAGAGTGATGTTTTGTAGAATGTAGTATGGAGTGTCATGTGTGGGATTTGGTTTGGAAGCAGCAATGGTAACAACCTTTCTTTTCTTTGAGACCTTCTTCTTGGCAGTAGGGCTATCATCTGAATCATCATCCTCATCTTCATCATAATAAGATCCTTAAGGATTATCATATAGATCATTAAGAGCTTTCAGAAGATCTTTAGAAATTGGTTTTTTATCCTAGAGGCTGTGCTTGAGATTCTGGAAGAGCTTGAGCAACTTCTTTTGCAACTATTTCAGTAATACTTTCAGAAATTAATAAGTTTTTTTGTTCTATATCTGCCATAATTATTTGATTCAAATCAGGAAGAGGACTGTCATCCATCTTATAAGTGGGAGCAGAGACGACCTCTAGAGAAGAAATATCCTTGGGAGTTGATACTATTTGAATCTCTATAACTGCAAAACTAACCATAAGTTGCTTGGTAACTATGGGGCTTATTGGTGCAGTGTATGGTACAATGGCCAAAGAATGTTGATAAGAAGAGTTGGGTAGAATATCTCTGTGAACAAAATTAAATAACTCTGTTGGAACACCCTATTACTAATTTGGGTCAGGATCACTATGTCTCTAGGAAACCTGTTTTTGACCTCATTGTATAGATCTAAAGGTCAATTAGGATTGAGTCTAAGGGTTAGTAGTTAGGTTTGGAAGCTGCCCTCAAGACCAAGGTTTTTCTGTTTGAGACTAAGTCATTTCGTCGAGCTCAGTACGACGAATCGTCGAACTCCAATCGACGATCGTCTAGCTCACTTCGACGGATCGTCGAACTCCATTGGACGATCGCTGAGCTCAACTTCAACAAATCGTCAAACTCCATTAGACGATCTTCGAGCTCAGTTCGACGATCTTGACTCCAGTATTGATTCTCTATCTCTGAGCTCAGTTCGACGAAAGCTGAGCTCAGATCGACGATCTCTTTTCCTGTCTAAGTCCAAATCACTGAGCTCAGTTCGATGATAGTGTAGCTTAGTTCGACATTTTTCTGAAGAGTTCAACGACTTTCAAGATTCAAATTCAGAACAGTTAAGGAGTTATTCTCAGCAATTAATTCAGAAGATCTTGTAGCCGTTTTCATTTATTTGGAGCAAGTTTCAAGGAATTATCAAGGAATGTTTCTTTGAACTTTCCCCCAAAAGACAAAAGCAATTAAGGAAGTCATTTAATGACAGGCTAACGGCTACTTTGGACAGAGGATCATTTTCTATTCAGAACAAGGGAATAAAACACAAGATTTTTGAATTCCTGAGAATAACTAGAAGAACAAGAAGAACAAAATATTCTCTGCAACAACTCTTCTCTGGAACAACATCTCTTTCTCAACAACAATCACTCAAGAGAAAAAGAAAGAGCTGTAGACATTCTCTGTCTAGAAGAATTCATACAAGAACACACAACCAAGGAGATCAACCATCTGAAATCTTCAGATCTATTTTGATTCAAGTGTTCAAGGCCATCATCTTTCAAGACTCCAGACACCTAACATTTCAGCTGTTGCTAAAATCATCAATTGCTGGAGATCAACTTTATGAAGGCCTATCACCCTACTACAAAGATTCATTTCCTGATCAACTACAGATCTCAGGGGGAGCTTTGACAACATCAATATCCACATAGTCTTCTCAGCTGCTTTGAGAAAGAGAAGACTTCCATCACTCTCTCATCCCCACCTCTGTAAAGGGTTTCTCAAACTCCCTTCAAAAGTTTGTGCTTGGTTTTTGATCACCTTATCAAAAGCTCATTGGTGGCAAGACACATGATCAAAAAATCTGATTTGGTTTTTGAGCACCTTATCAAAAGCTCATTGGTGGCAAGATACCTAATCAAAAAATCTGATTTGGTTTTTGAGCACCTTATCAAAAGCTCATTGGTGCCCAGGACACCTGATCAACTCATTCTGCAGTGGATTCCTACCTAGGGTGGTAGAAGAGTGGATGTACACAAGTTTAGGGGAACCACTATAGCTCATTGTGTCTTCTGGCTTGCTTGTCTTTATTTTTGTTTCTGGCTGTGATCTGTAATTAGTTTCTTTTGTAGATTGTGATTAGATAGCTGCTGTGTTTAGATTTAATATTTGCTTCCCTGTTCACTCAGATTACAACAACTGTTGTAAAAAGTTTTTAAGAACCATACTCTATTCACCCTGCCTCTAGAGTATATCAGATATAACTCGCACTTTCAATTGGTATCAGAGGGAGGTTGGTTAAATATACCACACCTTGGTGGCTGCACAGGCTAACACCTGAACCCAAAGATTCCTAGTTAGATCTGCTTGTTGTAGATTTTGTTATTAGATTATTTCTTCACAAATCATTGCCCAAAACAAAGATTATGCTAGCACCAGACCTCCAGTGTGCAATCTGTCTAAGTTTGCACTTTGGAAGGCAAGGATTAGACTATACATGAATTCTATTGACGAGGACATTTTCAATTCTGTTTTGACAGTTTGTCCAAGACCTCCAGAGAACACAAGCACAAATGTTGTTCCACCTCCATTAGGAACAGATGCTGATATCAAGAAGTGGATGGTAGCAGATGCAAAGGCTATGAATATCTTAGCCCAGACTATGTCTGATGACAAGTTCCAAAAGGTGGCTGAATGTAATTCAGCAAAGGAAATCTGGGATAAGCTGTCTGAAATAGTCTCAGGATCAGCTGATGAAAGAAAGGACAGGAGATCCCACCTCATATCCCAATATGAGAACTTCAAGAAGGGAGAAGCTGAGTCAGTTGGAGATATGTATAATAGACTTAGTCTGATAGTCAATGAACTCAAGACTTTAGATAAGGAGATCTCACTGACTGAACTTAATGACAAAATCCTAATGTGCTTCCCAAGCACTTGGGACTCAAGGATCTGGCCAATCAAGGATGCCAGAAGTCTGAAAGAGATCACCACAGAAGCTCTCTTGGGCAAGCTCAAGTATTAAGAGCTGCTTATTAAGAACAGAGAAGAAGAGCAGAAGGCTGCCTCACCAGCCTCAAGAAAAGAGAAGACAATAGCTTTCAAAGCAACTGAAGATCAGCCTGAAGACAAAGGCACAGGAAATGATGAGCTGCTCAGTCTATTGGCCAAAATATTTTACAAGATGGCCAGAAATGACTTCAGAAAGAGATCATACAAAGAGCATGATAAGCCAAGGTATGATAAGTCAAATAATAAAGAAATTATTTGCTTTGGTTGCAGGAAAACATGCCACATTGTACCTGACTGTCCAGAGAACAAGAACAAGGACACAAAGGATTAGAAAGAAAGAAGAAGAGATAAGGACTTCAAGAAGAATGACAATGGCAAACCCTCCTCCAGCAAGAACAAACACACAAGGAAGGGATTTGTTGCTGAATCATGGAGTGAGACTGAAGAGGAATTAGAAGCTTCATCTAGCTCCAGTGATGATGAAGATGATGCTGAAGAGAAGGAGTTCTGCATGATGGCAATCAATGTCTCTCAACATAATTCAGATGCAGAAGAGTCAGAGTCAGACTCAGAAACTCAACTTGAAGAGGACCAGGTAATTAGTTCTTTTGATTTCAATTCTGAGGACTTTAAGTATGAGTTTAAAGAATTATGTTTAGACTTACTAAAACCTGAGAAGGAAATTATTTCTCTCAGAAATCAATTATCTGAACATAGTATCTTAAAGTCAGAAAACCTCAAACTCTCTAGGGAGTTGGAGTGATGTAGGGAGCAGATAGCTTCACTGAAAGGTGAGCTATCAGAGGCCAAGAAGCTTGAAGAATCCCTTAATGGGAGGATAAGTATCAAGCTGATGGACATCACAAGCACAGTGAACTCCAGATTCAATAGTACACTGGGCTTGGGTGCTTCATCCAGCCAACCTATAGTTCTAACAACCCCAATCAAGTTCATTTCTGATAAAGGGAAGGGAGTTGTAGAGGTAGCTAGGAAAAATTCTGATCTGCCTAAGAAAACCAAGTTCAGCAGAAATCGTCGAACGGAGCTCGACGATCGCCGAACGCAGATCGACGATCTCAGGCAAAATCATCAAACTCAGGTCGACGATATCTAATTACTGAACTCTGCCATAGTCGACCGTCGAACGGAGCTCGATGATCTGACCCAAGATCGTCGAACGCAGCTCCACGATCGTCGAACAGAGATCAGAGCTCTGGAAATTATTTCAAGGGCAAATCAAAATCCAATCCTAGGGGTCCTTCATCCCAAAGCTTTAACCCTTATACTGAATGGATAATACCACCAAGGAGATATCATCCTGAAGGTTATAAGAGTCAACCTGAGATGTCTTTTATTTCTGAATTTAAAGGTTATCAACCTAGGCCCAAGGTAAACTGGGTCAAAAACAAATAAATTATCTTATGTGCAGGTGAAGACCTATCCAACATCAAACCAACAATGGTATTTGGATAGTGGGTGCTCTAAGCACATGACAGGAAACAAGGACAACCTCACATCCTTTAAATCCAAGCTTGGACCCAAAGTCATATTTGGTGATTCAAACTTTGGACAGACTAAAGGATATGGTGCAGTCGAGATTGGGACAGTGACATTCAAGAAGGTAGCTTATGTGGAAGGACTGAAGCACAATTTGATCAGCATCAGTCAGCTATGTGATGAAGGCTACCAGGTGACTTTCAGCAAAGCCTTATGCAAGATCAAGTCAGAGGACAACACCACTATGTTGACAGGTAAAAGGAAAGCTAACATCTATCTAGTAGATTTTCTTTCAACCGATGTAGATATTTGCCAGTTTAATTCTGTCTGTAGACCTAATGTTTTATGGCATAAGAGACTAGGACATTTAAACCTTAGAACCATTGCTAGGCTATCCAAGGATAACCTTGTTAGAGGACTACCTTCTGGCCCCTACAAGAAGGAAGGACTCTGCAGGGCTTTTCAATTAGGCAAACAAACTAAAAATAGTTTCAAGTCACTTAATAAGAGTGATTCACCTAGGATCTTGTATCTGTTACACATGGATCTTTTTGGACCCATTACAGTACAGAGCCTAGGAGGGAAATCTTACACCTTAGTAGTTGTAGATGACTTCTCGAGATTCACATGGGTGTTCTTTCTGAGGAAGAAGTCTGATAACTTTAAGTGTTTGACAGAGTTTCTCAAATGTATACAGATTGAGTACAATACTCAGATTGCCCTGATCAGAAGTGATCATGGGACATAGTTTGATTCTCTTCTTATGCAAGAGTTCTGTCAGAGTGAAGGGATCAGGCATACTTTCTCAGCTCCTAGAACTCCTCAACAAAATGGGGGTAGCTGAAAGGAAAAATAGAACCCTTATTGAATCTGTCACTACATTGTTGTCAGATGCTCACCTTCCTCTATCTTTTTGGGCAGAGGCAGTGAACACCTCCAACTATGTGCTGAATAGAAGCTTAATACATAAACTAAAGGGAAAGATTCCTATGAATTACTCAAAGGGAAGAAAGCTAAAGTTGATTATTTTAGAATTTTTGGTTGTATTTGTTATATACATAATAATGACAAGAGATATTTAACAAAATTTCAAGCTAAAGCTGATGAAGGAGTGTTTCTGGGATACTCCATGATCAGTAAGGCTTATAGGGTTTATAATAAATCATCTCTTAAAATTGAGGAATCTGTTCACATATCATTTGATGAATCTAACATGTCTTTCAAGGAGAAGAACACTTCTACCATAGAACCTTTGCAGGTACATTCTCTTGTTGAAGATTTGAACAGGTTACAGGTTACTCAAAAAGAGGAAAGCAGTGAAGATAAAGAAAGCATTCAACATATTGAAGAGAAACAACTTGAAGAACCAGTTGTTGTACCACAAGAGGAAACAACAACACAGGCTGGTGAACAATCAACACCCCCTGTTGATTTAATAACATCAAGAGACCATCCAATTTCCCAATTAATTGGAGACATCTCAGCTGGTGTGCAAACCAGAAATCAGGTCAACGAAAACCTGTTGCACACTTGCTTCCTATCTCAAATTGAACCTCAATCCATTCAAGATGCAGAGCAAGATCCACACTGGATCATTGCAATGCAAGAAGAGTTGCATCAATTTGAAAGAAACAAAGTTTGGGAACTAGTGTCAAAGCCTAAGGATCACTCCATTGTTGAAACAAAATGGGTGTTCAGAAACAAATTGGATGATCAAGGTGTTATAGTAAGGAACAAGGCAAGGCTAGTTGCTCAAGGATACTCTCAAGAAGAAGGCATAGACTATGACCAGACTTTTGCACCAGTTGCAAGATTGGAAGCCATCAGAATCTTCTTAGCTTATGCAGCACACAAAGGCTTCAAGGTATATCAGATGGATGTAAAAAGTGCATTTCTCAATGGAGACATCAAGGAAGAAGTCTATGTCAGACAACCTCCAGGTTTTATCTCTCCAACCCATTCTGATTATGTTTTTAAGCTGAACAAAGCATTATATGGTCTCAAGCAAGCTCCTAGAGCATGGTATGAGACCCTAGCATGCTTCCTTCTGGAAAATGAATTTATAAGGGGTAGAGTAGACCAAACTCTTTTCATTAGAACCCATAAGTCCCATACCCTACTAGTACAGATTTATATAGATGATATTATCTTTGGCTCTACTGATTCAAAATTGTGCAGAAGGTTCTCCAACCTAATGCATTCTAAATTTGAAATGAGTACCATGGGTGAGCTATCCTTCTTCCTAGGATTGCAAGTCAAACAGCATGCTGAAGGTATCTTTATTTCTCAAACCAAGTATGCAAATGAATTGGTCAAGAAATTTGGTATGTCTGAAGCATCCTGTATGAAAACACCTATGCCTACTAATGTTGTATTGGATGCTGATGAACATGGGAAACCTGTTGATTAGACAACATATAGAGCAATGATTGGCTCTTTACTGTACCTTACAGCTAGTAGACCTGATATAATGTTTGCTACATGCATATTTGCTAGATTCCAAGTAAACCCTAGAGAGTCACCCCTAACATTAGTAAAAAGGATTCTCAGGTATGTTAAAAGTTGTCCAAATCTAGGTCTCTGGTATCCAAAAGATTCAGCATTTGACTTAACTGGATTTTCTGATGCTGATTATGCTGGATGCATAATTGACAGGAAAAGCACCAGTGGAGCTTATCAATTTCTTGGTGACAGACTTGTCTCTTGGTTTTGCAAGAAACAAATTCTGTGTCAACTTCAACTGCTGAAGCTGAATATATGGCTGCAGGTAGTTGTTGTTCACAAATATTGTGGATTCAAAACCAACTCCTAGACTATGGCTACAACTTAGAGAAGTCTAAAATCTTTTGTGATAATACCAGTGCTATTTCTATATCTCAAAATCCAGTCCTACATAGTAGGACAAAACACATAGAAATTAGGCATCACTTTTTAGGGGATAATGTTGAGAAGAATAAAATTGAACTTCAATATATCTCAACTGATTTGCAAATGGGAGATATTTTCACCAAACCCTTGGATGAAAAGAAACACACCTTCTTCCTGAATCAGTTAGGAATGTTAGATGGAGGAAGTCTAAAATAATGACCAAGATTTTAAAACTCTAAAAATAACCAAGACTAGGCAAACATCTTGATTTTTCCAGTGTCTAGACTGTATTTCTGGTCTCTGAACTACGCTCGACAATTTTCCCCCAGATCGTTGAACGGAGATCGATGTTTTCTGAAATCGTCGACCTGAGTTCAGCGCTTCTCAGATAGTCTGAACTATCTCTTCCGGTCAACGATCGTCGAACGGCGCTCGACGATTTTGTTTTCTGAACTATCGTCGAACGGAGCTCGACGCTCTCCCATATCGTCGAACGGAGATCGACGATATTGAAGACTCTTTAGATTCCTTTAGAAGCCCCGATCATCGAACTGAGTTCAACGATCTTTCCTTTTCTGGGTCGAACCCTAATATAAAATTCATTTTTCGGCCGTCGTTCTCCTTTTGCGCTTTCAATCTCTCTGCAAAAATCTCTCTTTCCCTCCAAACACCTATACACTTGGTCGTTTTGTTTGTTGATTTTTGCAGGTAACCATGGCCGTCTCTGTTGCTGTCCTTCAGCACCACTGATCAGGTTTTTCAAGACATTCTGGAACTATTCAAGGAGCAGAAGCTAGTCACCCTCATGTCCACAAGAATCAAATTGGCTACTGATGAGATTAAGGAGTGGGTCTATACTGCCCACAACCAGGACCAAAACACAGTGGTTGGTTCAATTTCTGGAACCCAAGTACCTTTGACTCCTGCTATTCTGATAGAGGTTTTTGAATTAAGTTCTGGAAGAGATTCTGCTGAGTTATCTGGAGAGGAATTTTCTGATTTACTTGCAAGAATGGGTCATTCTGATGCAAACCCTAGCAAACTGCTGAAAAAGAACTTAGCCGTGGAATATAGATTTTTAGCTGATGTAGTGGGAAAGGTTCTGTTGGCCAAGCATTCAACACATGATACCATCTCCAGATATCAGTTGTGCTTGATGGGAGCCTTAGTGGATAAGAAATAGTTGAACTGGGGAGAGGTCTTCTTTGATCTGATCAAGAAGAAAATAAACAAGAATTTTGTGAATTATGGAAGGATTCTAGGTCTGTTTCTCCAACACAGATGCCCTGCCCTGCTAGTCTCATCTGGGATGCATATCAATGCCTCAAAGAGGCAGTCCTGTGCCCTGTTTGGCAAATGGGACAGGCAGATAGTGAAGCCCAGCAGGCCCTCTGCAAGCACAACTTCAGGCACAAGGACTATACCAGTATCTTCCCCTCAAGTCTATGCCCTTGCAGAAGACTTGCATGCTGCTGCTTCTCCTCCTTCTCCTCTTATTCCATCTCCACCAGTCACATCCAACACTCAAATTTCATCCACAATCATTATTTCCAGCCCATCTCCAACATCAATTCCATATCCAATCCCAACTCTTCCAATAACAGAAGAAATATTCCATCCATTACACCACTACCCTCACCCAGACATTGACACATCATCCACCATTCCCTCCTTCAATCTTCTAGATGATTCCTTCATGGATGACTCACCCTCATCCCCTCCTGAGCTACCCTCCTCATCCACTTCATATCAACAGCTTCTACAAGACATCATTGATCAACCCTCTTTCACACCTTCTATCTCCATACCACTTTCTTCCATTTCCACAATCCCCACACCTCAACCTTCACTTCTATTATCCACCGGCTCTGCACCACCATCACCAGTTGCTCCTCCATCCTTCTCTACCTCTGCTCAAGTCCCTGCTGAGCAAGTAGATATTCCTGCCTTAGGTGACACACTATATGAGCTGATAGCTCCCAGGCTTTCACTTCTGATGGAGACCTCCATGGCTCAACTTCTTCAGTCAGTTGCAGCCCTCTCTGCCAGGCTATCTTCTCTCTTTCATCATGAAATCCCTTCATTTGGGTGCCTTGATCCAGCTCTCTCTGAATCCAGGCAGGGGGAGATGCCTCATGAAGATGTGAGTTTGCCTGCTGCTGCTGTTGTTACCTCAGTTCCTGCTGCTGTTGTTACTCAAGCTCCAGTTTCAACTCCTCCAGTTGCAGTCTTCTCAGTGGACCTCAGGTCCTTATTATCAGTTTTTGACTCAGCTTATTTCAGTTATCTTCTAGTGAGTAATGCAGTCCAGCCATCAGAGGATCTTTCCAAGGCCATTGTGCCCTTCTCAAGTGGTGACACCAGTGTTATAAATTCTTTTGTACTTTCAGTTTATGCTGCTAGATTTGTTGCTGCTGCTACTCCTGCTGACAAAAATGTTGATGTTTCTGTTTGTTCTGATGTGGCTGATGTTCCAGTTCCTGAGGATATGCAGACAGAGGCATATGATTTTGAGCCTACTGTTATTCCTGCTATTATTACTGATGCTGAGGTTCTTGTATTTGAAAGTATTTTCTCTGAATCTGTTGCTGCGCCAGTTACTGCTGATATTACTGCTGCTATTGCTGATGCTGAAAATATTAGCTCTAAAAGTAGTGTTTTTGAAACTATTATATCTGAAACTGCTGGTGTTGTTGTTGCCCTAGCTGCTACTGCTACTACTGCTGCTATATCTTCTGCAAGTATTGCTCCAGAAAGTTCTGTATCTGTTGCTACTACTGCTGCTGCTACAACATCTGCCAGTACTATATCTGCTGTATCTGCTGCTGCTACAACTGCTGTCTCATCTGCTCCAACCCAACTTCAGAAAGATTGTCTGAAAAAGATTGATGCCTTATATGATGAGCAAAGCTCTGAAAGTGATGAATATAGGACTGATTCTGATGATTCTTCAGCCACTATTGCCAGGAAAAGAAAGGCAAGGAGCAAATCTATGAAAAGAGTTCCCCCAACCAAAGTCAAAGATACAAATGACATACCTTACTACATTCTTCATGACTGCCCCATTACGGAACATTGGATGCAGGACTACAAGAATCAACTTAAGGCCATGAAGAAAAAGAGGAAATATGAAAAAGGATCTTCTCAGTTTCATCATCCTCATCCTCCTCCACCACCTCCTCCTGATGCAGGTGCAGGTGGAAGCTCAGCTGCTCATCCTTCTGCTAAAAGTGAAACCCCCTATCAGCCTCATGCAAGATCTCAATATAGGGGAAGCCAGTCCAGAGGCTCTCAATCAAGAAGAGGAAATTACAGAGAAAGCCAGAGGGAATTCCAAGTCTACTCCAAAGGCTATTCAAGGCAACATCCATACTCTAGGGAAGGACAAGCTTCATCAGATACAACTTCAGGTCCTTTTCCCTACAAGTTGAAAGAAGTAGTCTCATCCAGAGCTCCTCAAGACAATCCTTCCAACAGATATGAGCCTCCAGTGCCCTTTGAGGATCCAGAAAATAATCCTACTGCATGGACTGCCAGAATGAAAGAATTAGCTGCCTTGGATCAAATCAAGAAAGCCTGAGAGCAAGGCAAGGACACCTCAAGCATTACTACATTGTCTGAACAAAGAAAGAAGGAACTTGAAAGATATGCATCCAGCAAATTTTTTGATTCTGAAAGATATATGGAGCTGCACCCTGAAGCTGTGGTACCAAGGCCTAAACAACAAACTTCTCTAGGTGCAGCAGATGACAGAAGGTCAAAGAAAGAAGCTCTTAATCCTAATAGAGAAATTAAACTTATAAAGAGCAAGGAGAAAGAATAATTCTGTAAGGTGATAATTATTCTGATTTCTGATTTCTGTCTGGGATAATATATTTGTTCTGCAATGTCCTGTATTTTTGCTTTGTTTATTGTTGCTATGTATGTTGTTTTTTATTTCTCCAATCTCTGTAAATAGTAATCCTAACCCAAATAGGGGGAGATTGTTGGAACACTCTATTACTAATTTGGGTCAGGATCACTTTGTCTCTAGGAAACCTGTTTTTGACCTCATTTTATAGATCTAAAGGTCAATTAGGATTTAGTCTAAGGGTTAGTAGTTAGGTTTGGAAGCTGGCCTCAATACCAATGTTTTTCTATTTGAGAATAAGTCATTTCGTCGAGCTCAGTACAATGAATTGTCGAACTCCAATCGACGATCGTCTAGCTCACTTCGACGGATCGTCGAACTCCATTCGACGATGGCTGAGCTCAACTTCAACAAATCGTCGAACTCCATTCGACGATCTTCCAGCTCAGTTCGACGATCTTGACTCCAGTATTGATTCTCTATCTCTGAGCTTAGTTCGATGATAGTTGAGCTCAGATCGACGATCTCTGTTGCTGTCTAAGTCCAAATTGCTGAGCTCAGTTCAACGATAGTGGAGCTCAGTTCGACGTTTTTCTGAAGAGTTCAACGACTTTCAAGGTTCAAATTCAGAACAGTTAAGGAGTTATTCTCAGCAATTAATTCAGAAGATCTTGTAGCCGTTTTCATTTATTTTGGAGCAAGTTTCAAGGAATTATCAAGGAATGTTTCTTTGGACTTTCCCCCAGAAGACAAAAGCAATTAAGGAAGTCATTTAATGACAGACTAACGGCTATTCTGGACAGAGGATCATATTCTATTCAGAACAAGGGAATAAAACACAAGATTTTTGAATTCCTGAGAAGAACTAGAAGAACAAGAAGAACAAAATATTCTCTGCAACAACTCTTCTCTGGAACAACATCTCTTTCTCAACAACAATCACTCAAGAGAAAAAGAAAGAGCTGTGGACATTCTCTGTCTAAAAGAATTCATACAAGAACACACAACCAAGGAGATCAACCATCTGAAATGTTCAGATCTCTTTTGATTCAAGTGTTCAAGGCCATCATCTTTCAAGACTCCAGACACCTAACATTTCAGCTGTTGCTGAAATCATCAATTGCTGGAGATCAACTTTATGAAGGCCTATCACCCTACTGCAAAGCTTCATTTCCTGACCAACTACAGATCTCAGGGGGAGCTTTGACAACATCAATATCCACATAGTCTTCTCAGCTGCTTTGAGAAAGAGAAGACTTCCATCACTCTCTCATCCCCACCTCTGTAAAGGGTTTCTCAAACTCCCTTCAAAAGTTTGTGCTTGGTTTTTGATCACCTTATCAAAAGCTCATTGGTGGCAAGACACCTGATCAAAAAATCTGATTTGGTTTTTGAGCACCTTATCAAAAGCTCATTGGTGGCAAGACACCTGATCAAAAAATCTGATTTGGTTTTTGAGCACCTTATCAAAAGCTCATTGGTGCCCAAGACACCTGATCAACTCATCCTGCAGTGGATTCCTACCTAGGGTGGTAGAAGAGTGGATGTACCCAAGTTTAGGGGAACCACTATAGCTCCTTATGTCTTCTGGCTTGCTTGCCTTTATTTTTGTTTCTGGCTGTGATCTGTGATTAGTTTCTTTTGTAGATTGTGATTAGATAGCTGCTGTGTTTAGATTTAATATTTTCTTCCCTGTTCACTCAGATTATAACAACTGTTGTAAAAAGTTTTTAAGCACCATACTCTATTCACCCCGCCTCTAGATTATATCAGAACTAACTCGCACTTTCAAACTCTAATAAAGAATTCAAGTTAACTGTAGGATTTAGAATATAATCACCAACAGTTTCAAGTTCAGCTGTAACTGGCTCATCCATATCTGTATCCGAATCAATTAAATCTATTATATTATTAGGGATAGCTATGTCGTCTGAAGAATCATCAAACATTATTTCATCTATTGCTGCTTCTGCTGCTGCTTCTACTGCTGCTACTGTTGCTGTCACCACTGGAGCTTCTTCATCATGGAGCATGTAACACCCCCACTCGTCACATGACATATAACGGTGGGTCCGGCCGGGGCCCCACACCATATGTCACAGACAAGAGTCGGAATTACTTGTGGAAATCAAAATCTACTCGCATCCTAACTCAATCCATTCTAGCACATCATTTTACGTTATCCTGAACTCAACTCAGAGAATGTCCACTACTATATAAACTCCACATTTATATATTCAAAACAGGAATGTATACAACTCGCACACATTGGCCTTAAGGCCATATAGATTTTGCTTTGCATAATATACAGTTTCGTACATCGGCATGCAAGCCGACCACACATGAAATCCAACCACGTTTCGCACGGCCTTCAAGGGCCTTTCGCAGCAATCCTCCATTCCGCTCATTTCACTTCAAGCCGCAGCACCTGCAATTATCCATCCAATCCAAACAGAAAACAAAGTAACGGTCAGCATTAGTTGACAACTTATAACGACCCTACACCTTACCCGGGGCAGTGGTTTCTTCCCTGTATGCTTTGCCATATCATAATCTCTTTAGCAATCCAGCAACCACAACCATATCAATCTAGCAACCACAACCATATCATAAATGTTGGTATCCACCCAACACTCCGTGCGCTTAGGGCACTTGAAACATTACTAACTAAACCATATCGACCCACACATTGTGGTGCAGCAGGCCGGTGCTCGCTCCCCGGACACTGCCACCCATCGATCTCTCAACCGAAACCAGATCGACCCACACTTTGTAGTGCAGCAAGACGGGTACTCGCTTCCCGGACACTGCCGCCCATCGATCCCTGCTCTATCTAGATCAACCCACCTTCGTGGTATAGCAGGTCGGGTGCTCGCTTCCCGAGCATGCTACCAATGATCTCGCACTACAACCAGGAGCTTAACCAAATCCTCCATACGGCCATAAATAATATTCATTCATCCATACACAACCATGCAATCAAAGCATAAACCTTTCACAGTATCAAATCCACAGAGTCTCCTCCGGTTTACCCATGATCATCACCAATCCAGACTACCCGTCCAGATGGGCTTCACACAACATGCCTATGCCGTACTCCACACTTCTAGGTCTAGATGGAGACTCAACCCAGGACTCACTTCCGCGATACACCTCTTGGTGGAGGATTCCATGCACATGCATAAAGAAAGGACTTCGATGTCTAAGAAGGAGATCGTTACCCTTGAAGATCGCTTCGGAGCCATGAATCAGCCGGATGGAAATCACCGTCTCAGCGTTGCCTCCATGAATCCGAACTCGGATCTTCAATCGACACTCCACAGCTCCTCCGGCAGCGGATTTCTTCCTTCCTCCTTTCCTTCCCTTGCTCTCTCTCTCTCTCTCTCTCTCTCTTGGAATTAGAAGAAGAAGAAGAAGAAAATGAGGAGATAATCCTCATTTCTCGGCCATATAACAATAAGGAGAAATCTGAACCATCAGATCCCATAGGAAGAAAAGAAACTGCCAGAAAATTTCCTGAAAACAGCTCTCCCGGGTCTGACACGCCCTGTGACACGCCCGTGTCACAGGCCGTGTCCCCTAAGCGGTGCACGAACCGCCTCATCCAAACTTATCCACGCCAAGGTGACATGCCCATGTCATGCCCGTGTCAGCCCAGTCACGCCCGTGACACGGGGCGTGTAACCCACTCGAGACCTACTCGAGAGGACTTACTCGAGAGAAAACCACCTACTTGAGTACCCATAAAGCCATGCCAGTGTCACAGGGGACACACCCGTTTCACCCCCTCTTACTCGAGTACTTTTCCACCTACTCGTGTACATTTCGAAATACACGAGAGCTACTCGAGTATGGAGGGGCACGCCCTGTGACACGCCCGAGTTACAGGCCATGTACCCTCTTTCTCGAGTATTCGTCGAACTCAACTACTCGAGAGAAAATCGTCGACCGGGGAGGACACGCCCTAGGTCACGCCCCCTGACACACCCGTGTCACCGGGCGTGTACCTCCCGAAGAATTTGTCGTCCGAACTTAGTAGACCGCAATTTGTCGAACCCAATTCGTCGAACGTAATTCGTCGAACGAAATTCGTCGAACGCAATTCGTCGAACGTGCGCTCGACCACTCAACCCAAGCAGGACACGCCCTGGGACATGCCCTTATCCCAAGACGTGTCACCCAATCTTTTTCTGTTTCTCGAATTTGGGCTGTTATAACCCTCCCCTCCTTCAAAGAAATTTAGTCCTTGAAATGTGGCTCACTCCAATCAGCCATACAACCACTGAAGGTTGCACCTTTCACAACCATGCACTCGAACAAAGAGAGCCGGGTTTGAGCTCAGAGGCCGCGGCTTGTCTCACCCCAAGGCATCGCATAAACAAAACAAACATACAACACAAACATACAACACATCCTTAACTTCCATCTGTGCACATGCAACCACAAAATTTATAAAGTGTTCGAAAAACAAACACATCATCGAGCTATATCACAATCGAGCGATCAATTTCATATAACCAGGGTGCACCAACATTTTACCATGTAACACAACATATACAACATGATATGTATAAAAATATCTTTAGTAGGTACATTATCAGGATTCACCTTACGAGTGAGTCATCATATAGATACAATATGCACATCATCCAAGTGATACAAGTCACTATCCTTACTTTCGCTCAGCCTCCCGATTTTTCATCTCTCGCGTAAGAGCCAAATTAAACACTCGAGGCAGAATTTCACCACGTGAGCTTTTCGGCACTTGCACTTCCATATTATGCAATCGAGGTTGCGTCCGGGATGCAGATGACTCGGCAACTACTTTACCCTTATCTTCATAAGACGCACCTGTCTTTTTCTCACTTCCTGCATGGGCATTCCAACAAAATTTCGCTATATGTCTTTGCTTCCCGCAATTATAGCATATAAGTGTACCAACACCTCTTGGCCCATAAGTCGCCCCTGAAGAAACAGTCGACGGAGCTGATTCCATACGCCTAAACTTTTTCTTTTCTCATCTTCGAAACTCCGACTGCTCCAATTGTGGCACTTTAAACTCTGGCTTTTCCACTACCAGTCTCTTCTTCTCTTGTACCCGCTTCAAATCTTTTTCCAAAGCACGAACCGTATCAACCAATGTTTGGAAGCCTTGGTTCACGGAACTCGGGAGGACCAACCTTAACTCATCCCACAGTCCCTCAAAAAATCTATTCAGCTTTCGCGCTTCCTCCGCGAAGATAGACCCCGCATATCTCCCCAGTCTGGTAAACTCATGCAGGTATATTGCCTACACACTCAATCACTTCACGTGCATGACATACATTCCTAGTGGACATTCGTGAGTTTAATTATGTTCTCTCCTCACAAACAATCTCAACCTGACTCTAATACCACTTTGTAACGCCCCCACTCATCATATGGCATATAACAGTGGGTCCGACTGAGGCCCCACGCCATATGTCACAGACAAGCGGCAGAATTAGTTGTGGAAATCAAAATCTACCCGCATCCTAACTCAATCCATTCTAGCACATCATTTTAGGTTAACCTGAACTTAACTCAGAGATTGCCCACTACTATATAAACTCCACATTTATATATTCAGACCAGAAATGTATACAACTCACACACACTGGCCTTAAGGCCTTACAGATTTCTCTTTGCATAATATATAATTTCGTACATCGGTACGCAGGCCGGCCACACATGAAATCCAACCACGTTTCGAACGGCCTTCAAGGGCCTTTCCTAGCAATCCTCCATTATGCTCATTTCACTTCAAGCCGCAGCACCTGCAATTAGCCATCCATTCCAAACAGAAAAAAAAGTAACGGTCAGCATTAGCTGACCACTTATAACGACCCTACCCCTTACCCGGGGTAGTGGTTCCTTCCCTGTATGCATTGCCATACCATAATCTCTTTAGCAATCCAGCAACCACAACCATATCAATCTAGCATCCACAACCATATCAGAAACGTTGGTATCCACCCAACGCTCCGTGCGCTCAGGGCACCTGAAACATTAGCAACCAAACTAGATCGAACCACACGTTGTGGTGCAGTAGGCCAGGTGCTCGCTCCCCGGACACTGCCACCCATCGATCTCTCAACTGAAACTAGATCGACCCACACTTTGTAGTGTAGCAAGTCGGGTACTCGCTTCCCGGACACTGCCGCCCATCGATCCCTGCTCTATCTAGATCAACCCACCTTTGTGGTGTAGCAGGTCGGGTGCTCACTTACCGAGCATGGTACCAATGATCTCTCACTACAACCAGGAGCTTAACCAAAGCCTCCATATAGCTATAACCAATATTCATTCATCCATACACAACCATGCAATCAAAGCATAAACCTTTCACAGCAGCAAATCCATGGAGTCTTCTCCAGTTTACCCATGATCATCACCAATCCAGACTACCCGTCCAGATGAGCTTCACACAGCATGCCTATGCCGTACTCCACACTTCCGGCTCTAGATGCAAACTCAACCAAGGACTCACTTCCGCGATCCACCTCTTGGTGGAGGATTCCACGCACATGCATAAAGAAAGGACTTCGATGTCCAAGTAGGATATCGTTACCCTTGAAGATCGCTTTGGAGCCATGAATCAGCCGGATGGAAATCACCGTCTCAGCATTGCCTCCACGAATCTGAACTCAGATCTTCAATCCACACTCCCCAGCTCCTCCAGCAGCATATTTCTTCCTTCCTCCTTTCCTTCCCTTGCTCTCTCTCTCTCTTGGAATGAGAAGAAGAAGAAGAAGAAGAAAATGAGGAGATAATCCACATTTCTCGGCCATATAACAGCAAGGAGAATTCTGAACCATCAGATCCCATAGGAAGAAAAGGAACGGCCAGAAAATTTCCTGAAAACATCTCTCTCGGGTCTGACACGGCCTGTGATACGCCCGTGTCATAGGCCGTGTCCCCTAAGCGGTGCACGAATCGCCTTATCCAAACTTATCCACTCCAAGGTGAAACACCCATGTCACGCCCGTGTCAGCCCAGTCACGTCCGTGACACGGGGCGTGTAAACCCCTCGAGACCTACTCGAGAGGACTTATTCGAGAGAAAACCACCTACTCGAGTACCCAGAAAGGCCACGCCCATGTCACAGGGGACACGCCCGTGCACACCCTCTTACTCCAGTACTTTTCCACCTACTCGAGTACATTTCGACCTACACGAGAGCTACTCGAGTATGGCAGGAGACGCCCTATGACACGCCCGTGTCATAGGCCGTGTACCCTCTTTCTCGAGTATTCGTCGAGCTCAACTACTCGGGAGATAATCGTCGACCGAGGGAGGACATGCCCTAGGTCACGCCCCCTATCATGCCTGTGTCACCAGGCGTGTACCTCCCGAAGAATTCGTCGACCGAACTTCGTCGACCGTAATTCGACGAATGCAATTCGTCAAACATAATTCGTCGAACGCAATTCGTCGAACGTAATTCGTCGAACGTGCGTTCGACCACTCAACCCAAGCAGGACACGCCCATGTCCCATGTCGTGTCACCGAATCTTTTTCTGTTTCTCGAATTTGGGCTGTTACAGAGCATCTCCCCCTGACTAGTTTCAGGGTGTCCTGAATCCAGTCCCCCAGAAGAAGGGACAGGAGATTAGGCAGCAACAAAAATTGTTCTCGTCATAGTATCATCTGATGTTGTAGATGTAAATACCCATTCTTTTATCTCTGTCATGGCTATTATGATTTTGTAATTCATGAACTGCTTCAGATTTTGTTCTTCAAATAACTTCAGAATGTCCACAAATATTTTGTCAAAATGCTGGAATGATTCAAAGTCAATATCAAATCCCATATCAAACTTCATTGCAGCAAGAGTGCTCGCTGGAATCGCCATGAATTTTCCTGCAAAAAAAAGAGATCAAGTGCAAGAGAACTGAAAGCGCGGGATGGAGTTCGAAGAAATCCTAGATATAAGGTTTTTAGAATATGAACCGGTTGACTCTGTTCGACCAATAATAAAAATTCTTCGATCTGAGATCGACAAAATATTTTATAGCCAAAAGAATTCATCGATCTTAGATAGAAGATGTGAAAACATTTTGTCAAGTTCAGTTCGACGAAACTTTTCTGAAGTAAATTCATCGATCTCTGGTCGACGATAATAACTTCACTCACAGAGAGTTCGTCGATCTCCGTTCGATGAATTTCTCTAGAACCTTTACCAGTTCGTCGATCTTCGTTTGACGAACTTTGAAAAATTCATCGACCATAGACAGAAATTAAATTAAGGCTTCTCCATTTATCATACCATGCTGATTTATGAAAAATAGATGGTTCCTCTCATCCAAAGGTTTGGTGAAGATATCTGCTCTTTGCAAATCAGTGTAGATATAGACAAGATTAATTTTATTTTTTTCTACACACTTTCTAATGAAATGGTGCCTAATGTCTATATGCTTAGTCCTACTGTGATGGACTGGATTTTGTGCAATGAAAATTGCACTTGTATTGTCATATAGTAGAGCTGAATTATTTAAGTTGAACCCATAGTCTAGAAGTTGGTTCTGAATCAACAGCATCTGGGAATAACAACTACCAGCTGCTATATATTTTGCTTCAGCAGTTGAAGTGGACACATATGACTGCTCTTGCTAAACCAAGAGACTAAACTCATACCAAGGAACTGGCATGTTCCTGAGGTACTTTTTTTATCTACTATGTATCCAGCAATTCAGCATCTGAGTATCTAGTTAACTCAAACTCTGACTCAGTGGGATACCAATGTCCTAGACTAGGACAACTCTTTATATATCTCAAAATCCTTTTTAAGAAAATTAGGTGAGATTCTTTAGGGTTCACTTGGAACCTAGCACAAAGATATGTAGCAAACATTATATCTGATCTACTTGCTGTAAGGTATAACAGGGACCCAACAATGGCCCTATATAATTTCTGATCAACAGGTTTCTCATGTTCATCAAAGTCAATTACAGCATTAGAAGCCATGGGTGTTTTCTTTGCTGAGGCATCAGCCATCCCAAACTTTTTGATAAGATCCTAAGCATACTTAGCCTGGGATATGAGGATGACATCAGGTAGCTACTTTACTTGGAGACCAAAGAAGTAGTAGATCTCACCCATGCTACTCATTTCAAAATTTGAATGCATGAGGTCAGAGAACCTCTTGTATATTTTGAAATCTGTAGACCAAAAAATAATATCATCTACATAAATTTGTACTAACAAAAGTTGATTCTTATGGTGCCTAGTGAATAATGTTCTATCTACAATGCCCCTAGAGAATTTATGCTCTATGAGAAAGCTTGCTAAGGTTTCATACCAAGCTCTTGGAGCTTGCTTTAGACCATAGAGAGCTTTATGCAATTTAAAGACATATGAGGGATGAGTTGGAGAGATAAAACCTGGAGGTTGTTCAACATAAACCTCTTCTTTAAGTTCTCCATTCAGAAAAGCACTTTTGACATCCATTTGATAAACCTTGAATTTCTTGTAGGCAGCATATGCAAGGAAGATCTTGATTTCTTCCAGCCTTGCAACAGGAGCAAAATTCAGCGGGGATCCAGCTTGTTTCGATATACCCATTTAGTTCAAATGAATGGGTAGTCTTTGAGTCTTGGAACTAAATACCAAACTCTGCATCTCTCAAATTGATTGAGCTCCTCTTGCATTGCAACAATCTAGTGGGGATCTTGCTCTGCATCTTTAATGGATTGGGCTCAATTTGAGATATAAAGCAGGCATGCATCAAGTCTTGGTTGAGTTCATGCCTTGTCTGCACAACAACTAAAATGTCTCCAATCACTCTAGATACAAGGTGATCCCTAAGTGTGACAAATTCTGTAGGTGAAGTTGGTTATTCAATAGCTTGGGGAATTAATTTCACTTATGGAATTTCATTAGCTGTTGGATAGGTTTCAACCACCTCTAAACTTTCTTCTTCACTTTCTTCTTCAACTTCTGGAGAGGGATGTATTGGAATCTCTTGGGTGAGGCTTAGATCATCTAATCTGTCACACAAGTGAGGTACCTGCAATGTGCTATTGGTAGAAATTTCTTTCTCCTTATAAGACATGTTAGCTTCATCAAAAGTTACATGAACAGATTCCTCAAATTTTAAAGTAGATTTGTTAAACACCCTATAAGCTTTGCTGACTTGGAAATATTCTAGAAACATTCCCTCTGCATCCTTAGCTTCAAACTTTCTAATATATTTTTTGTCATTATTATGAATATAGCATATGCAACCAAATATTTTAAAATAGATGACTTTAGATTTCTTCCCTTTAAGCAATTTATAGAGAGTCTTATTCTTAAGTTTATGTATTAAGCTTCTTTTTAGTACATAGTTTGTTGCGCTCACAGCCTCTGCCCAAAAGGATAGGGGCATGTAAGCATCTACAAGTAATGTGCCTGCAGCTTCAATTACGGTCCCATTCTTCCTTTCACCAAGCCCATTTTGTTGAGGTGTTCTAGGAGCTAAGAAGTAGTGCCTGATAACTTCCTTCCCACAGAACTCTTGCATAAGAAGAGACTCAAACTGAGTACCATGATCACTTCTGATCAATGCAACTGGAGTAGAGTACTCAATCTGTATGTTGTTGAGAAAATCTGTAAGAACCTTGAAGTTATCAGACTTAGATCTCAGAAAGAAAACCCAAGTGAATCTCGAGAAGTCATCTACAATAACTAGAGCATAAGATTTCCCTCCTAGGCTTTGTACAGCTATAGGGACAAAAAGGTCAATATATAGCAAGTATAGGATCCTAGGTGAATCACTCTAATTAAGTGATTTAAAGCTACATTTAGTTTTCTTGCCTAATTGAGAAGCCCTGCAGAGGCCTTCCTTCTTGTAGAGAGCAGAAGGCAATCCTCTAACAAGGTTGTCTTTAGATAACGTAGCAATTTTTTTCAGATTGACATGACCTAATCTTTTATGCAATAAATCATTCTGATTGCTAACAAGATTAAATAAACAAATATCTAATATTGCAGATTGAAAATTAACTATATATGTGTTGTCTTGTATGTGTATAATTAAAACAGTTTGGTTTTCTTTAGTAGAAATAATACAAGAGCTTGAGTTAAAAGATACCTGATAACCTTCATCACATAGTTGACTTATGGAGATGAGGTTATGTTTCAGTCTACTTACATATGCAACCGTTTTGAAAGTAACTTCTCCATTCTTAACTTCTCCAAAGCCTTCAGTCTGGCCATAATTTGAGTCACCAAAGATCACCTTTGGTCCCAGCTTGTACTTATAATTATTTAGGTTGTCCTTGTTGCCAGTCATATGTTTGGAGCATCCACTGTCCAGATACTATTGCTGATTAAAAGCTAGACAGCTCTTTACCTGCAAAGTAAAAGATTAGTGGTTATTGACCCAAATTACCTTGGGCCTTTTATTTTCCTGATATGAAAAGCTTCATATAACAGAAAATTCAAGTTGAGATTTATATCCTAAAGGATGGTATCACCTAGGTGGAATGATCCACTGATTGAATTGATTATTAAATGTTCTTGGTTGGTTATAAGTTTTAGACTAATTAAAATTTTTATTATACTGAACTGCGTTCGTCGAATTCAAGTGAGTTCGTCGACCTGAGTTCGACGAATGGGGGTGAGTTCGTCAAACTCCACTCAGAGAAGGAAAATAGTCATTTTCTGAGCCCCAAAATCATCGATCTCTGGTCGACGAACCATACTGGTTTCATCGATCGTAGTTCAATGAATAATTATAAAATAAATCAGCGTTTGGAGATCATCGACTAGAGTTCGACGAACTGTACACATTTCATTGATCTGCGTTCGACAAAATTTGTTGAACATTATTAAAGTTAGGATTTTTCTTTTTATTTTTACTTTTCTTATTTTAGGTTTCAATTCAGTTTGATTAACATTATTTTCTATCTTCCATTTTCCCTTTTTAGAAACAAATTTTATATGAGTAGTTGGTATATTTTTCTGAATTTGTCGTGGTTGGCTTGATGATGCACCTAAGCCCAGCTTGCCATTTAATGTGGCATTTACTGTGCTTGGGATGTCCATCAACTTGATGCTTCTCATATTTAGGGATTCTTCAAGTTTCCTAGCCTCAGCCAATTCAGATTTTAGTGAAATTATTTGCACTTGAGCTAATGTTAGTTCATATTTAAGTTTAATGTGTACTGAAATAAGGTCTTCTTGTTCATATGTTTCTCTAAGTGTCTTAATTTATTTTTCAGAATTTATTAAGTCTATACCCATGGATTTAAATTCAATTTTAAAATTATCAGAACTATACTCAAATGAATATATTACCTGATTTGCTTCAAATTCAGATTCTTCATTGTCAGATTATTCTTCAACATCTGATGGGCTGCAAGAGCCATTGATAGCCATGAGGCTGACTTTGTTGAAATTTGTGAAGTGAAAGTGGGTGATGGGAAGGCCGGGAAGACTGTGCGTCCTGACAGGTATACTGTGCGTCCTGACTGGCTTTTGGCCAAGGAAATCGAGCTTCTAGCGAAGCTGCCTGAGCGGACTACAGTTGGCGGACTGCTGGCAGTGCTCACCTTGATCTGCGGCCTTGCAGATTAGCAAGCTCTTTTGTAACTAGGCGGATTGGATTTTGAGTCTGCGGTGTCCGCTGTTGTAGACTGGCTTTGGAGATCGGCTTTGGTCCTTACCGACCTCTGGTGTTGCAGCGGGTGTTAGCTGTTGTGGAGGACTACGCGGACTGGTGTCGAAGTCCGGCAGTTGGTCATTGTCTTGGCAGCTATGCGAGTAGGGCTTGCGAGCTCTGCCTTATTCTGGTGGGGTGTTGGCGATCTGCTTCAGTTGCAGGCAGACTGGGTCTTGTCCGCCGAGCTCGCGTTGGCTCTTGGTGGTTTACCGGAATTGGTTACATTTTGTGACAAGTCTAGTGTGTCCGTGGTATCCGCCGAGTCTGCTGTTGACCGGGTGGACTGCCTATTGGTCGTGGACTTGTGGCGGATGGAGGCTTTGATCTCATGATGTGCGGACTGCCTCTTTGTCTGCATATAGTGTTCGGACTGCGCAGTAGAGGGTGTGGCTATCCTTGTGCAGTGGTGTTTACGGGCTATGCGGGATGATGCCTTGTTCGTATAGTGTGGGCGGACTGTGCGAGTTGGCCTGGTGGTAATCATCTCTGTCTTGTTGTTGGAGGTATTTTTGGAATCCGGCTAAGTCCTTGCAGACTCGCGGACGGGGCTTTACTAGTACCCGAGCTAGGGCGATGACTTTATTCACTAGGGTGGTGACCACACTCCTCAACTCGCCTATAAATAGACCCCCCCGACACATCTACAGTAAATGAGTGAACAGTCGCGTGACTAGAATTGAGGAGACAGGAGTTTGGCTTTGACTTCGGTCAGGATAAGTGAAGTTTGCGGTCTCTGCGATATCTGCAGGTTGCTTCTGCGGCTTATTAGTTCTTTCTCCGCTTCAGCATTTCCAAGTCCAATAACCTGTCCGTCGGACTTAGGCGGGTAGGCGGTCTGTTCTTCAGTTTAGCAGCAATCAACGAATATGGGTGTGTCCGCGCGACCTCGTGGTCTCGGCGGACTCCGTGTTCTATTAGGCTTGTAGCAGCAACAGTTCGGGCCGCTTCGGAGACTACGACAGACTGGGCGGTCTCGGCGGTCTCCAGTGCTGTCCGCTCGGCTTGTTGTTGTTCTATTTGTTTCCTTGTGTACTGGCGAATTCATGTCTCGCCACGTATACCTCGTCTTGTAAATATGTTTTTAAATATTAGATCTGCTTGTTCTTCCATTTGCATTTGGTGTTAATTTTACTGTTTGGGCTTCCACTTGATCAATGTGTGATCTTAACATTACTGAGAATATTAATTTAGTGTCAGGCTATCTTGTTGACCACTTTGAGAAAATTCAACATGGTATCAGAGCGAGGTTTAGTTTCTTGAGCGGTGATCAACTTTTGTTGTTGCTTTGTGCTTCTGGGAGCTTAACCAAAGGTTGATGCAATGGAAGGGAACTATGTAAGAGGTCTGGGTATTGAACTCTTGACCATGATGAACTTCAAGAAGTGGAAGTTGTGTATGAAGAGTTTTCTTCTTGGCGAGGAGTTATGGGAGGTCGTCGGTGGTGACGATAAATAGGAAGTTACTGCTGCTTTTGGTACTGCTGAGCAGGTGACGCTCTAGAGAAAATCAAATGCAAAGGCGGAGTTTGTTCTCAAGAGGGTTGTTTTACCGGAGCTGTTTGATCACATCATTAGATGTGAGTCAGCTGCTGATATCTGGACAACCATTGATGAGTTGTTCAACAGGAAGAATGTAGCAAGGCTATAGTTCTTGGAGAACGAGTTGGCTAGGACAACTCAAGGAGACATGACTATCTCTAAGTTCTTATTGAATATGAAGAGCCTGTGTGCTGAGATATCAACGCTTGATTCTAATGAGCCCATCTCTGAGGCCAAGTTGAAAAGGCACATAATTCGCGGCTTGCAGAAGGAGTATGTTGCCTTTGTGACCTCTGTTCAAGGCTGGGCTACTCAGCCAGCTCTACTGGAGCTTGAGAACCTGCTTGCTTCACAGGAAAGTTTGGCAAGACAGATGACATGAGTGACTATCTCTGAATGAGGTAGTGAAGCGTTGTTCACGGGCAAGAAGAAGAAGAGATGGGAAGGGAAGAAGAAGAATACTGCTGCTGAAAATGAGTCTTCAACTTCTTATCAGTCAGAGAGGAGAGCTGCTCCTAAGAAGGATTGGAAGAAGAACTTGAAGTGCTACAGGTGTCATTAGCGGGGACACTTCAAGCGTGACTGCAAGGTCAAACTGCAGCCTGGGCATGCTGCAGCCAAGGAGGAAGCTTGCTTGAGTACGGAAGAAGCTGGTTGGGGCGGAGCTTTTATGACGGGCACTTGTGTCCGTGTCTTGTCCGCTGCCGACTTCAATGATGAGTGGATCGTGGACTCCGGGTGTGGCCATCACCTCACTGAAGACAAGTCGAAGTTCTCTTATCTGCAAGCCTACTCAGGTAACGAAGCTATCATAACAGCTGATAATATTGTTTATGTAGTAGAGAAAGAGGGGGTTGTGTCTTTGGGTAGTGATAATGGGCCACTCGCGTTAAGGAGTGTGTATCACGTACCGGGCATGAAGAAGAACCTCTTTTCTGTGACCAATGCGGTAGACGCAGGTTATCACATTTTATTTGTGCCAACAGAAGTGAAGTTCCTTCGCAACGTATCAGCGGTAAAGGCTGATGTTGCTCATGTTGGGAGGAGAGTTAAGAACTTGTTTGTTCTTGCAACGAACTCTTATGTTGATCGGATGAGAGCAAACGATAGCGCTGCTATATGGTACAAGAGGTTAGGGCATGTAGGAATGGATAAGTTGAAAGCCATGGCAAACAGGAGCCTTATAAGAGGCTTGCATAAGCTATCTTCCTTTGGCGATGGTCACATTTGTGCGGGATGTCAGTACGGCAAGGCTCATCGCCTTCCGTTTGATAAGTCACAAATGGGAAGCAAGAGACCATTGGAGTGTATCCATGGAGACTTGATGGGACCAACCGTCACTACTAGCCTTGGTGGGAGCAGATACATGCTTGTGCTGATTGATGACTACTCAAGATACACTTGGGTTTATTTCTTGAAGGAGAAGCCAGAAGCTTTCCATGTGTTTGTGGAGTTCAAGGAGCTAGTGGAGGGCCGGCTTAGCTTGTGGATCAAGACGTTTAGAACAGACAACGGTGGTGAGTTTGTCTCCTCTGAGTTTTCTAACTTCTGCAGGAAGCACATGATCCAAAGAGAGCTCACTTGTGCTCATACTCCACAATAAAATGGAGTATCGGAGCGGAAGATCCGTCATCTGTCGAAAACCTGCAAGTGTTGGATTCATGCGAAAGACATTCCTAGGTACTTCTGGGAAGAGGGGATGTCTTGTGCTTCTTACATCATCAATCGGATGCCACTCAGCCCAATAAACATGAAGTCTCCCTTTGAGATGTTGCTGAAGGAGAATCCAAGCATGTAACACCTTTGGGTGTTTGGATCAACTTGCTATGTGCATGTCCCGGATGCTTCGAGGTCCAAGCTTGATGCAAAGGAAAAGAAGCTTGTCTTTGTCATCTATGATTAGCGGAATAAGGGATGGAATGCATGGATACTGCGACAAGGAAGTTTGTTGTTTCAAGAGATGTGGTCTTTGGCGAACTGATATCATATGAAGGTGGGTCGGTTGATCTACTAGAGAGCAAGGTTGATGAATAACAGAAGGTGACTGTTGAATTTCTGGAAGAGGAGCTTGCTCTTTCACCAACAGCTCCTGTTGCTTCACGATCTGGTACTGAGGTTTTTGGCTCAGGAAGCAGGGAGAGCATTTCTCAAAGCTTGCCGAAGTTAAAATTGAGCTTGAAGAAGCAACGGAGGTGGTGAGCAAGGAGCAGACCCTTCGGAGATCAAAAAGGGTTGTGAAGCCACCAGCTCAGTACTGTGATGGGAATGCAGTGAGTTTTGTCTCATGCTTCTTTGCTGGTCCTCTGGATGAGCGAGAGCCTGCAAACTTCAATGAGGCCACTGAAGTCAAGGAATGGGATGATGCCATGAAGGAAGAGATTGCTGCTCTCAAGAAGAATGAAACCTAGGACCTTGTGCCCAAGGTTGATGGCATTACTCTAATGACTTGCAATTGGGTGTATAAGTTGAAGAAGAAGGCTGATGTGAGCATTGATAGATACAAAGCTCGCTTGGTTGCTCGAGGATTCTCACAACATTATTGAGAAGACTATGAGGAGACATTTAGTCCAGTTGCCAAGATAACTTTGGTTTGGGTGCTAATCGCCTTGGCTGCTTGTAAGGGATGGAGGATGTGGCAGCATGATGTGAAGAATGCTTTTCTTTACGGAGAAATTGATAAGGACATCTTCAGGGATCAACCACTTAGTTTTGTTTCTGAAGTTCATCGGGACTATGTCTCCAAGCTCAGGAAGGCTCCCTACAGGTTGAAGCAAGCTCCTAGAGCTTGGAATGGGAAGATAGCAGAGTATCTTCAATTCTGCGGTTATCTTGCTTCCAACTCGGATTCTAGCTTGTTCATAAAGAAAAAGTGGGTGATGCAAGCCTTGGTCCTTCTGTATGTGGATGATCTGATCATAACAGGAAATTCGGAGGAGGAAGTATCTAGGCTCAGGGCTGAGCTAGCTATATGCTTCGAGATGAAAGACTTGGGGGAGATTCATCACTTCCTTGGTCTCAATGTGGAGAGGAAGGAGAGCGGGATACTCATTTGCCAGAAAGGAAATGCGAATCACATTGTGAGTCGATTTGGCATGGGCAAAGGGAAGAGTTTCTCTATTCCTCTAGATCTTGGTCTGAAGCTTCGACGAGATGAAGGAAGGATTCTTCCTAATACCTTGTTGTTCAGAGCTCTAGTGGGCAGCTTGATCTACTTAACGATTACAAGGCCAGACATTGCTTATACCGTTGGCCGAGTAATTCAGTTTATGGCTAAACCAAGGAAGTCTCATGTGGTGGCGGCAAATAACATTTTGAAGTATGTCAAGGCAACTTCTGATATGGGACTCCTCTATAGTAGAGACAAGGTGTTTTCTTTGCTTGGATATACGGATGCTAATTATGGTGGTGACTCAGATGATCGAATATCAACTTTGGGTTATGTGTTCACTTATGGATCAGCTTGAATATCGTGGTTTAGCAAGAAGCAAGACTCAGTGTCAGTGTGTACTATGGAAGCTGAGTATAAGGCTTCGGCCTTGGCTGCTCAGGAAGCAATCTAGGTGAGGAGGCTTGTAGAGGATGTTCATTAAGAAGTGCAAGGACCTACTTTTCTCTGAGGTGACAATGAGAGTGCTCTCAAACTGGTAAACAATCCAGTGTGTCATGCAAGGACCAAACATATTGAGATCGATCACCACTTCATAAGGGAGAAGTGTTGGAGGGATCTCTTCTAGTCGGGCATGTTCGGAGTGAAGATAATCTTTCAGACATCTTCACGAAGATGCTATCGAAGGGGCCTTTTTAACGGTTATGAAGCTTGCTGGTCTTGATCCCCACTTCTCACTTCAAGGGGGAGTGTTGAAATTTGTGAAGTGAAAGTGGGTGATGGGCAGGCCGGGCGGACTGCGCGGCCTGAGTGGTCTGCTGTGTGGCCTGGATGGCTTTTCGCGAAGGAAGTCGAGCTTCTAGCGAATCGGCCTGAGCGGACTGCGGTTGGAGGACTGTTGGCAGTGCTTAGCTTGATATGCGGCTTTGCAGATTAGTAAGCTCTTTTGGAACCAGGCGGATTGGAGTTTGAGTCCGCGGTGTCCGATGTTGCGGACTAGCCTTGGAGATTGGCTTTGGTCCTTGCTAACCTCTGGTGTTGCAGCGGTCGTTAGCTGCTGTGCAGGACTGCGTGGACTGGTTTCGAAGTACAGCAGTAGGTCGTTGTCTTGGCAGTTGTGCGAGTAGGGCTTGCGAGCTCTGCCTTATTCTGGTGGGGTGTTGGCGATTTGCCTCAGGGCAGGTAGACTGGGCCTTGTCCGCCAAGCTCGCGCTGGCTATTGGTGGTTTACTGGACTTGGTCACATTTTGTGACAAGTCCAGTGTGTCCGCGGTATCCGATGAGTCCGCTGTTGAACGGGCGGACTGCCTGTTGGTCGTGGACTCGCGGCGGATGGAGGCTTTGATCTCATGATGTGCGTACTACCTCTTTGTCTGCATATAGTGTGCGGACTATCATAGTAAAGGTTGTGGCTATCGTTGTGCGGTGATGTTTGTGGGCTATGTGGGCTGATGCCTTGTCCGCGTAGTGTGGGCGGACTGGTGCGAGTCGGCCTGGTGGTAATCATCTTTGTTTTGCTGTTGGCAGTTTTGTTGGAATCCGGCTAAGTCCTTACAGACTCAGCGGACGGGGCTTTACTGGTGCGCGGGCTGTGGCGATGACTCTATTCACTACGGTGGTGACCACACTCCTCACCTTGCCTATAAATAGACCCCCCCTGACACATCTACAGTAACAGAGTGAACAATCAGGCGACTAGAATTGAGGAGCCAGGATTTTGGCTTTGACTTCGGTCAGGATCAGTAAAGTTTGTTGTCTCTGCGGTCTCAGTAGGTCGCTTTTGCGGCTTGTCAGTTCTTTCTCTGCTTCAGCATTTCCAAGTCCAATAACCTGTCTATCGGACTCAGGCGGGTAGGCGGTCTGTTCTTCAGTTCAGCAGCAATCAGCGAATAACGGTGTGTCAGCGCGACCTCGCGGTCTCGGCGGACTCCGTGTTCTATTTGGCTTGTAGTAGCAGTAATTCGAGCGGCTTCGGCGAATACGGCGGACTGGGCGGTCTCCAGTGTTGTCTGCTCGGCTTGTTATTGTTCTTTCTATTTCCTTGTGTACTGGCGAAATCATGTCTCACCACATATACCTTGTCCTGTAAAGAAGTTTATAAATATTAAATCTGCTTGTTCTTCCATTTGCATTTGGTGTTAAGCTTGCTCTTTGGGCTTCCGATTGATCAATGTGTGATCTTGGTAGTGCTGAGAATATTAATTTGGCGTCAAGCTATCTTGTTGACCACTTTGAGAAAATTCAACAGACTTCCCTTGCCTTTTCCTCTACTTCCTCTTCACTGGAGTTGGAGGATGTGGATTCATCTTCTGTATCACTCTAGGTTTCAACAACAAAGCCATTCTGCTTCTTTTTGAGCTTGATGGTGGAAGGCCTGCTGTATTGCTGTCTTTTGGAGTCCTTCTCAGTTCTTCTTTCTTTCTTTTGATTTTCAGGTCACTCTGAGATGAAGTGTCCTGGTTTCCTGCACCCAAAACACACTATTTCTTTAGTGGGTGTTTTATCATACCTGGGTTTGTCATCATTCTTGGATGACTATCTCCTGAAGTCCTTCTTGGCCATCTTATAGAATCTCTTGGCCAAGAGACTTAAGAGTTCCTCATTTGATGTTGAAGCTTCTGGTTCTTCTGTAGCTTTAAAAGCTATGTTCTGCTCCTTCCTTGATGGTGGAGGTGTCCTTTGTTCTGCAGCTTCCCTGGACTTGATCAACAACTCAAAAGATTTGAGCTTTCCCATGAGAGATTCTGTGGAAATCTCATTAAGACCTCTGACCTCCTTGATTGGATAGATCCTAGAATCCCATGAGCTTGGGAAGCACATGAGGATCTTATCATTCACCTCAGTGAGAGAGATGTCTTTGTCCAAGGTCTTCAATTCCCTGATAATGGAGCTTAATCTGTTGTATATGTCACTAACAAATTCAGCTTCATCTTTCTTGAAGTTCTTATACTATAAAATGAGAGTTGATCTTCTATCTTTTCTCTCATCTGCTGAGCCAGTAACCATCTGGTTGAGAGAGTCCCAGATTGCCTTGGCAGATGTGCATTCAACCACCATTTGGAAGATGTCATCTGACATGGTTTGAACCAATATGTTTATGTCTTTTGCATCTGTAATCTTTGCCTTCTTCTGTGCATCTGCCCACTCAGGTGGTGGAACAGAATGATTGCTTGATGTTGATGTAGATGTAGATGCTGTTGGTTGAGGAGGACCTGTTAAAATAAAATTGTAGATGTCCTCATTAATAGAATTCATGTACAATCTAATTCTTACCTTCCAAATTGCAAACTTGTTCAGATTGCAAACTGGAGGTCTGGTGCTTGCATAATCCTTGTTCTGTGTCATATTGTGAACTAAATAACCCTAAGAGAAATAGAGATCAGATCTAACACATGATCTTTTGGTTTAAGGGTTAGCTTGTACAACCAAAAGAAACTTGCTCTGATACCAATTGGAAGATGGGGTTAGACCTGATTTACTCTAGAGGGGGGGTGGGGGTGAATAGAGTAATCTAAAATCTTTTTGTTATTTTAAATATTATCAGAGTAATAAAAAAAGAGATACCAAGATTAACAGAAAGCAAAAGCAATCTAAGTCAATCTAATCTAACACAACATATAGATATATCACAGCACAACTACCCTTTCATAGCCACAGCAAGAACAACAATAAAAAGGGCAACCAGACAAAACAAAAAATTTTATAGTGGTTCCCCAACCTGGGTACATCCACTCTTCTACCACCCTGGTAGGAATCCACTAGCAGGTTTGGATCAGGTGACTGCCACCAATGAGCTTTTGATTAGGTGGTCAAAAACTAAAATAAACTTTTGAAGGGAGTTAATAAACCCTTTATACAGATGGGGGAGAGAGATTGATGATGTCTTCTCTTTCTCTATTCAACAGAAAAGACTAGTGGATTTTCTATTGTCAAGAACTCCTTTCAATGTTACTTGGAGTCTTACACAGGGTGTAGGTCTTCAGTCTTCAGTCTTGACTTAAAAATGATGTCCAGGAACTTCTGACTGATTTGAATATGTTGTCCTTGAAAGCTCCTGGAGTGAAGGTTGAAGAAGTCTCTTGATTTGTGGTGATTGTTCTTCTTCTTCAGCAAGGTCAAGGAGAAAACAAATTGTTTTATGCACAGAGAAGGTTCAGAATTTTGTTGTTGTAGATCTTCCCTGTATACTCTATATCTCTCTGTGTCCTTCTTATCGACTGAAAAGAAAAATTCTTTTATATATTCATTCGAATTCTCCTTTGAATTTCGAATTGTCTGCATTAATTGTTGACGTCCTGGAGAATGAAATATGGCTGGAGAATAATTTCATTGATGAGTTTCCCCAACTATCCCATTAAAAAAAGCAAGTAATTAACCTCATGAAGACCATAATCAATGTTGCCACTAACGGCTATATTCCGAGAATATAAGCATTAATTACTCATGAATTACTGCTAGAGAATAATGACAAAATGAGGAAAATTCTAAGTTTGGAACTGCACAGAAATCGTCAAACAGAGAACAGATTTCGTCAACCTGAGACCAATCGTTCGTCGACCAGAGAAATCATGTTCGTCGACCTGAGAATTAAGTTTGTCGACCTGAGTTCTGAGAACTGCATTCTGTGAATAATCTTGTCAATTCTGTGGTCCAAGTTCATCGAGCTGAGAATCTATCTTTGTCGACCAGAGAAAGTTTGTTCGTCGACCTGAGAACCAAATTCGTCGACCTGAGAACCAAGATCATCGATCAGAGCTCAGCTAGCTACTTTCTGTGAATAACTTGTCAATTCTATGGTCACACTTCGTCGAGCTGATAATTGGACTTCGTCGACTTGAGTTCAGAGAAAGTATTCTGGACAGAATGTGTTGAAGTTGAACTTCTAGAGTTCGTCGACCTGAGCTCTAATATCATCGAGCTCATCTCGGAGAATTGAATCTGAGTTCGTCGAGCGGAGCATGACTATCGTCGAGCCGAGTTCGACGAACGCCGAACTCACTTTTTGAACTTGATTTTCTTCTAAGTCTTGAGTCTTCTGAAGTCTTCTGATGACTGGTCCATGTAGGGTTGAATCTAAGGACTTAGCCTAAACTCTAGGACACATACATGACCCTGGCTATACATGGTTGGTCAATCATCCTAGTTAGTGAACCTAGCCCAAATCCAACTAGGGATCCAATAGAATTGAAGAGGATATTGCGCACTGCTATGGTTTTGGCATAGCCTACTAAAGGAATAGAGTATGTTGTTTACGTGGACGAATCGTATGTTGTACTTGGCTGCGTGTTAATGCAATAAGGAAAAGTGACAGCGTATGGGTCGAGGCAGTAAAAGACTCATGTAAGGAATTACCCTACACATGATCTGGAATATGCAGCTATACTTTACGCCTTGAAGTTATGGAGGCATCTTTTATATGGCACTTTGTGTAAAATTTACACATATCATAAGAGTTTGAAGTTCATCTTCACTCAAAAGGAATTGAATTTGTGTCAGCGGGGTGGTTAGAGTATGTGACAGATTACGATGTTGAGATCCAATATCATTCAGGTAAAGCTAATGTGGTAGCCGAAGCCCTGAGTAGGAAGTCAACGAAGATTTTTAATCTTTATGTGAATTCGTTGGTGGAAGAATTCCTTATGATGGATATAACGGTGAGGAGTAGCGACTCACCCAACAGTTTGGAAGTATTAGAGCCTTCATGGATTTCACTTATGAGGCATCATCAAAGGGATGATCCTGATTTGATGCACCTTTATAGTAGAACTGTGAAAGGTGAATTACCATACTTTCCAATTGATGACGCGGGTACCTTAATATATCGCGGTAGATTTTGCATTCCCACAGTTGAAGATATTCGAGATAAGTTGTGCGAGGAGGCACATGGTTCTAGTGTTTCGTACCACCCTAGTTCTACTAAAATGTATAAGGATCTGAAGCAGATTGTCTGGTGGTATGGTATGAAGGGTGATATAGCTAAGTTTGTATCAGGATGTTTTACTTGCAAGCAAGTGAAGGCCGATCATGGTAGGCATGGAGGCAAGTTGACACCCATAGAGACTCCAAGTTGGAAGTGGGAGAGCATTTCAATGGATTTTATTACTGGATTGCTGAGATCTCCCCGAGGACACGATTCTGTTTGGGTTATTGTGGACAGATTGACGAAGTGTGCTCACTTTGTACCATTTAAGATCGAATACTCCATGAAGAAAATATGTAACGCCCCAAATCTCAGTGGTGACTATGCTGAGAAGAGTGGGCAACACGGCCTGGGACACGAGCATGTCCCAAAGTCGTGTCCCACTCTATGTGAGGTACACGGCCAAGGACACGGGTGTTTCCATGGCCGTGTCCTGCACTCGAGTGCTGGCAAGGTGTTCTCGAGTGAGAACGATGAAATGTGGTCGACGATCCTCGAGTGATGTACACGGCCTGTGACACGGGCTTGTCCAGGGCCGTGTCCTGTTATGCGATCGATGAGTTCTCGATTGAGTTTGATGAAATGTGTTCGATGATCCTCGAGTGGGGCATACGGCCTGTGACACGGGAGTGTCAAGGGCCATGTCCTTCTCTGTGCTTGGGCAGTTCTTGAAATGACTATTGGACACAGGCTGGACACAGACGTGTCTGAAGCCGTGTCGGGCACACGGCCTGTGACACGGACGTGTCACACGGTCGTGTCCTGGTCTGGTTAAGTCGGTTTCTCTATCACTTAAGGAACACGGCCTATGACACGGGTGTGTCACAAGACGTGTTTGGCCCAGGAAAGTGAGTTTCAGGGCTTTTCATGACCGTCCATTCCTTTCAATTAGGATCCAACGGTTCTGAGATCTCCATGCTGTTATAAGTCCTTGAGATGAGGATAACTCTCTCACTATCTAAGGATTTTCTCTCTCTTTGGAAAGAAGTAGAGAGTGTGGAGAGCAAGGGAGGAGGAGGAATCCGGCTACCGGTGGAGTTTTAGAGCCCCAAATCGCGTGCCAAGGCTAGATTAGTGGAGGCAAGGCCGTTGCGATGCTTTTCATCTGGCTAGTTTTCCATGGCTCCAAAGCGATCGTCAAGGGTAATAGTCTTTCTTCCTTGGACATGTGAAGTCCTTGATTTGGAATATGCATGGGTTTCCCCCACCAAAAGGTGGCTTATTGAGGGAATCCCTTGGGTTGATTCTGGAGATCCCCAAGATGTCTTGCATGTAGATCCGGAAAGTTGTTGTACGGAATATGCATACTGTGTGAAGCTGAAAGAATTGGTTTCAAGATATCCTAAATATCTAGAGGCGGGGGGTGAATAGGTTCAATTTTTTTTATTTAGGCAGATAAATTATATCACTGTTAGACAACCTATGCAACAACTATCACAGCACAGATTAAAACAAACATAGCCAACACAACATGTAACGTCCTGAATCGCACTAGGCCCCTCGTGTGTGTTTTTGAGTCAGGAGAGGTGACTTGGGTTCAGGGGGAGTACTGACAACTGGGCAGCACATGTGAAAAGGAGGGGAAATCAGTCACGCATAGGACATGGGTAGAGACACAGGCGTGTCCCTACCCGTGTGGGAGTGGCCAGCTCTCGTGTCGATGACTCGAGTATGTCTAGAGAAGGACACGGGTAGTGACATGGGCATGTCACTACCCGTGTAAAGTGACACGGGTATTGACACGGGCGTGTCCCTACCCGTGTGTGTGTGTGTCGAGTTGAACTCGACGAGGTGTGTCGAGATCGACGAGGGGTGTCGATATTGACGAAGTGTATGACACAGGTACTGACACGGGCGTGTCCCTACCCGTGTTTGTGTCGAGTTGAACTCGACAGAGCGTGTTGAGATCGACTAAGTGTGTCGAGATCGACGAAATGTATGACATAGGTATAGACACGGGCGTGGCCCTACGCGTGTGTCGTTGGGTTAAGTTGAACTCGACGAGGTGTGTCGAGATCGACGATGTGTGTCGAGATCGACGAAGTGTTTGACATGAGCAGCGACGCGGGCGTGTCCCTACCCGTGTGTGTTTTGAGTTGAACTCGACAGAGCGTGTCGAGATCGACGAAGTGTGTCGAGATCGAAGAAATGTATGACACGGGTAGAGACACGGGCGTGTCCCTACCCATGTGTCATTGTGTCTAGTTGATTTCATCGAAATGTATCCAAAGTAGGACATGGCCAGGGAACACAGCCGTGTCATGTGGATACGGGTCGGGACACAGGCGTGTCCCTATCTGTGTCGAGTATTGAACCGACACTAAAACTGTCGTTGACGCTTTGCCCAAGCAGGACACGGGTAAGGAAATGAGCGTGTCCCTACCCGTCTCACTTTTCATATATAAGGGTTGTGAAAACCCTAGCCGTTTTTACTCCTCATTCCAACCATTTTTCCTGAGAGAAACTTATGTAAGGACACTGTAGTGTTATTCTTCCAAGAAAAGTGTCTGCAAGTCTGGCCACTTCCCTGATGGCAAATATCTTGGTATCACAGTCCTTGTTTAGTGATCCGAGAAACTTATCATTGAGCTCATTTGTGCTGAAGACTCTTCCATATGACATTAGCTCATTAACTATTCTGAAAAACTTCTTATAGCTCTCAGTTATGCTGTCTGTTTTGGTTTGTCTAAAACTTTCATATTCTTGATTTAACATAGACTTTATATCCTCTCTTACTTCTTTTGATCCCGCCATATAGACAATCAAAGTGTCCCACATCTCCTTGTAGGTTTTGTAGTGAACTAAGTTTTGGAAAGTTGAGTCATCTATAGTACTAAATATTATGTTCTGTGCTCTCTTATCCATAGTGTCTAAGATGATCTCATCCTTTGTCATTTCTGAGTAACTTTTTGGAGTCCTGAGGTTGGCATCAAGAACTGAGATGTTCATAGGAATGAATGGCCCTTCTTTAACTAGGATGTAGATTCTTGGTTCGGAAGCTTCCATGAATAATCTGACTCTCTCTTTCCATATGCCAAAGATTTCCTTTCTACATATGTGTATTTTCATGGATCAAAGTTCCTTGTGATTTTCACCTGAACCCATTTTGGCTTTCTGATAACTGCCTTGGAGATCAACTCAGACTGTTAAGTATATTCTTGAGCAACCTCGCTCTGATACCACTTGAAAAAATTGGTTTCAAGATATTCACCTAGGGGGAGGGGTGAATAAGTTCAATTCTTTTTTATTATTTAGGCAGATAAATTATATCACTGTTAGACAACCTATGCAACAACTATCACAGCACAGATTAAAACAAACACAACCAACAAAGCATACACACAGATTTATAGTGGTTCGCCAAGAGATGGGTACATCCACTTCCCCCCTTCGCCTATCTAGCAGTATACTAGATTCGGCCTAACTCCCTTCTTTCTTCTCAGATCCTTAGATCTTATAACTCAGAACCCAAAATGGTTCCTACAGCTCACACTTCACCAAGTACTACAACTCAGATTCTTCTAGAGAATCCTACCTCAGAGTGAGTCCACACTCCTACAAATCAGGCAATCCAGCCCTACCTCAGCCTCTTTCACCAGGCCTACAGCTCAGAGATATCAATCTCCTACCTCAAGCTAACAGCCCTACCTTAGCCTTTACAGATATAGGCTTACAACTCAGAGAACTTAATCTCTTATACTCAGATCTAGAATAGATCCTACAAAATTTGATTGAGAGAATGTTTATTTCTTCACCCAAGAGAATGATTAATGGATGAAGACTCCTTGATCAGTTCTGGAGTGAACTAACAACTTAAGATCCAACCTGTGTTATCTTCTTCAAAGCTTCTTGAATCTGAACAAAGTAAGGTTGATCTTTCTTGAAAAGTTGGAGTCGATTCACAATCCAGCTCTCCTCTTCTTTTAGTTGTAGCTCTGAATTCTTCTTGCAGACTTGTTCAAGATCTAGCCTCACAATAACAGAGACTTGTTGATTTCAGGATGAAAATTGCTCTCTCTTTTTTCTTCGATTGAACATGTCTTTATATAAATCTCATCCGAGGTTACTGTATGATCCTATTTATAACTGCCTTCTGACATATGTGACAACTTTGTCAGTTATGATAGCTGTCATGTCTTCACCCTTGACATTTGAACCTTTTGCCACTTTTATCTCAGCAGAAAGTGTTGAGATAAAACTTCATATGTGTCAACACAAATGGAACATGTGTCGACATAAATCTTGATGATGTCGACATAGCTCAAGGAATGTCGATACAACTCTTCTTTACTTTCTTGACACAACTTCTAAAGAAGGTGTCGACACAATTTTTGTGTGTCGACACAATTGGCTTCCAGTCTTAACATAATTGGTGTCGACAGAATTCTTGAGTGTGTTGACACAAGTCCTGTGTGTCGACATAGTTGCTGTAGATTGAATTTCTGTTTGTCGACACAAGTCCTGTTTGTCGACACAATATGCTTCTGGTGTCGACATATTTCCTTCACAAGTGTCGACACTTGTACTTAGATTATTTGACTGCATTTCTTTACCCTGCACATTGAAAATCAACAACCCATCAAATACATAATGATGTATATCATTGAGTTAAGTGAGGCTTCTCCAAATCAGGTACACAGTTTCCAATGTACCCAACAGAAGCCCATCTGGACAGGTTGGTCTGGATTGGTGATGTTTTATTTTGCACACCAGAGAAGACTCCGCGTATCAATGATTATGCTTGCGGATTCGGTGGGTTGTGCCTGTGAAGGATAGTAGCAGGAAGTACTGGAGTGGAAGTCCAGGAAAATACCGGCAAAGTGCTTGTGTTGTATGCTATGAAAGACCAGTGTTACTGGTACTGTAGATGGATGCAGGGGTTGATGGATGGTTGGTCCAGATAAGGTAGGGCTAGGGATGGAATGTGAGTTTTGTCGCTAACGCCGGGAGAGAGTGAATGTCACTGGCGATGGCTCCTAGCTATCCTGTGATTGTGAAGCAGTTCCTTCGGGGACAGTGTGGTTATTTGTGAGATTTGTGATCTCTTGAAGGGCTTCGTGTTGAATGGACAAGGGGATGCCGACCCACATTAGTCTAGACATTGAATTAACGATTTGAGCAATGGGCAATGGCTGAACTGTATCCGCGTTATGGTTGTCCGCCATGCATGCCTAGGCGATTGGTATTCTGCAGAAACACATAGCGAGAGTCTTAGGCCTGCATGCCATTAAGACTGAGGCCCCAGCTGAAAGCCGTATAGCGAAATGCTCAAGTTTGCCGTTGGGCTTTGGGCCTTGAATGACAGTGGGCCACTTGTTTATCTGGTACACCAAGAATGTGCCTTCAGTGCATGGAGCGTGGGGTCGTGTGTGTGACGTTTGTGATATATTGATTGTGCGTGAGTGCACATTGTGTGATATATATCTGCTTGTGAAATGCTATGCATGCAGGGAAGGAATACTACTGACCTGAGTAAGGAGTAGGGTCGTTATAAATTGGTCAGCTGAACGCTGACCGTTGCCTTATTTACCACCGTGCGTTGGATTGTCCCGTGCAGGTGCAGGAGAGCCGAGTGGAAAATATGGGGCTGACGCCATTGTTGTTGTTGCTACTGCTGCTATGTTGGCCCTTGAATGCTAAATAAGTTCATATGATAGTATTTTCATGTGTGGTCAGCCTACGTGCCATTGTGTGGAAGTCATATGTATCATGCTTAACTGTAAGGCAATAAGGCCAGACTTATTATGTATTTGGGTACACAACCCTCACCCTGAGTTAGACGCTGGAAGCTAATGGTGCCTGCGTGATTGGATCCAACATCTAACTCAGGGAGAGGGTAGTGTTGATTGGGATGCTATGTGGGGTCTATATTTGCTGATGAACAACAAAAAACCAATCGGTTCTATAAAGGATTGCAGGATGAGCTGAGATTCCTGCTATCAAGTTCGGTGAACAAAGGGTTTCAGGCATTGGTGGATACGGCATGTGCGTTGGAGAAGGATATGAAGCGGGTTCAAGGAGAAAGGGACTTGGCAGTGACACATTCCGAGTTTAAAATGCCGCACCCTGGGAAATCAACGTACCAAAAGAAAATGGGTAAGATATTCAAGTCTTCTACATAGGCTCCCTCGAGTGTTGCATCAGGATCAACTTCGAGGCAGGAGCCTCGGACCTGCTATACTTGTGGTATGGTGGGGCATATAGCCCATCACTATCGGAGTGGTCCACCAAAGTTTGAAAAGAAGATTGGAACGTCATATGTAGATAAGGGAAAGGCAGTGGTGGAGTCCACCGCATCCCGGGTGCAACCCCGAGTGCATAATCTTGGCCAGCAGGAATCCATAAAGCAAAGTGACGATGTCGCAGGTATGCGGTAACCTAGTTGATTGTTGTTTTTGCTATTTCATACCTTATTTGTAGCTTGTGTGTAATTTTTTTGTATTAGCTTTGTCCTGATTCGAGACTGTCTGGCGAGAGCACTGTTTGATACTGGTGCTTCTCATTCATTTCTATCTGTGGACTTCGTGTCACGGATCGGCGTACCAATTCGTATCGTGGCAGATAGTGTGAAGGTGTTATTACCAAATGGATATGTAATGCATGTGGATAGGTCTTGTTTTGTGGAGGTACGAATAAGAAGTCGGGATTTCGGATTGAAAGTATTGGTGCTGCCGATATCAGAGTTTGATGTGATATTTGGTATGGACTGGCTCTCGGAGCAGCGTGCCTATATATACTACAAGTCAAAGGAAGTCACACTGGAGGAGAATACCGAATGAGAAACAAAGTTTGCTGGTATGCGAGGGTCGAGCATGACGTTGATGTCTGCTCTTCAAGTGGTTAAGGCAGTTCGGAGAGGCGTGGAGTTGTTCTTCATGCTTGTTGAGGCTGTTGACTCAAAGGCCAGTGTGAATGATGTTCTAATTGTTACGGAGTTTGCAGACGTGCTTCCTAAAGAGCTTGCAGGATTACCTCCATGACGGGAGATTGATTTCTCGATTGTGCTGGTGCTAGTTGCAAAACCTGTGGCACGCTCGCCATATCGAGTAGTGCCAAAGGACATGGCCGAACTAAAGGTGCAATTGCAGCAATTGTTGGAACGGGGTTATATACAGAGATTGTAACGCCACAAATATCAGTGGTGACTGGTCTGAGAAGAGTGGGCAACATGGCCAGGGACACAGGCTTGTCCCAAAGCCATATTCTACTCTGTGTGAGGTACACGACCTGAGACACGGGCGTGTCCAGGTCCGTGTCCTGCTATGCGCTCGACGAGTTCTCGAGTGAGTTCGACGAAATGTGTCCGGTGATTGTCGCGTGGGGCACACGGCCTATGACACGTGCGTCTCAAGGGCCGTGTCCTTCTCTTTGCTTGGACAGTTCTTGAAAGGACTGTTGGACACGGGCTGGACACGGGCGTGTCAGAAGCCGTGTCGGGCACACGGCCTGTGACACGGGCATGTCACACGGCCGAGTCATGGTCTGGTTAAGCCGGTTTCTCTACCGCTTAAGGAAAACAGCCTATGACACGGGCGTGTCACAAGCCATGTCTAGCCCAGGAAAGTGAGTTTCAGGGCTTTTCGTGGCCGTCCATTCCTTTCAATTAGGATCCAATGGTTCTGAGATCTCCCTGCTATTATAAGTCCTTGAGATGAGGATAACTCTCTCATAATCTAAGGATTTTCTCTCTATTTGGAAAGAAGTGGAGAGTGGGGAGAGTAAGGGAGGAGGAGGAGGAATCCGACTGTTGGTGGAGTTTTAGAGCCCAGAACAGCATGTCGAGTCCAGATTTGTGGAGGCAAGGCCATTGTGGTGTGTTTCATCCGGCTAGTTTTCCATGGCTCCAAAGCGATCGTCAACGTTAACGATCTTTCTTCCTTGGACATGTGAAGTCCTTGATTTGGCATATTCATGGGTTTCCCCCACCAAAAGGTGGCATATTGAGGGAATCCCTTGGGTTTACTCTAGAGATCCCCAAGATGGCTTGCATGTAGATCTGGAAATGTGTAGTACGGAATAAACATACTGTGTGAAGCCCATCTGGACAGGTTGGTTTGGATTGGTGATGTTTTATTTTACACACCGAAGAAGTCTCCAAGTATCAATGATTATACTTGCCGATTCGGTGGGTTGTGCCTGTGAAGGATAGTAGCATGAAGTACTGGAGTGAATGTCCGGGAAAATACTCGCCAAGATCTTGTGATGTATGCTATGAAAGACCAGTGTTACTGGCACTGCAGATGGCTGCAGGGATTGCTGGATGGTTAGTCCAGATAAGGTAGGGCTAGGGATGGAAAGTGAGTTCTATCTCTAACGTCGGGCAAGAGTAAGTGTCGCTGGCGATGGCTCCTAGATAACCTGTGATTGCGAAGCCAGTCCTTCGGGGACAGTGTGGCTATTTGTGATCTTTGTGAGCTCTTGAAGGGCTTCATGTTGAATGGACAAGGGGATGATGACCCGCGGTAGTCTAGACATTGAACTAACGATTTGAGCAATGAGCAAGGGCTGAACTGTATCCACATTATGGTTGTACGCCATGAGTGCCTGGGTGATTGGCATTCAGCAGAAACACATAGAGAGTGTCTTAGTCCTGCGCGCCATTAAGACTGAAGCCCCAGCTGAAAGTCGTGCAGCAAAATGCTCAACTTTGCCATTGGGCTTCGTGCCTTGAATGGCGGTGGGCCACTGGTTTATCCGGTACACCAAGAATGTTCCCTGAGTGCATGGAGCGTCGGGCCGTGTGTGCGACGTTTGTGATATATTGATTGTGCATGAGTGCACATTGTGTGATATATATCTGCTTGTGAAATGCTATGTGTGCAGGGAAGGAATACCACTGACCAGAGTAAGGGATATGGTTGTTATAAATTGGTCAGCTGAACGCTGACCTTTGCCTTGTTTACCACTGTGTGGTGGATTGTCCCGTGCAGGTTCAGGAGAGCCGAGCTAAAAAATGGGGCTGATGCCCTTGTTGTTACTGCTACTGCTATGCTGGCCCTTGAAGGCCAAAGAAGATCATATGACAGTATTTTCATGTGTGGCCGGCCTGCGTGCCGATGTATGGAAGTCATATGTATCAAGCGTAACTGTAAAGGCATAAGGCCAGACTTGTTCTGTATTTGGCGAACATTCCTTTGTGTTGTTATATATAAATGTTGGTTTATATATTGTGGACATTCAGATGGATTGAGTTCAATCAATTTAAAAGCTTCTGCTAGAATGCTCTGAGTTAGGATGCGCAGCTCCGATATTAACCCGTAACTTCGCCGTCTGTTTGTGGAATATGGTGTGGGGCCTCGGTCGGACCTTCTATTATATGTCATGTAATAGATAGTGGTGTTATATTTTGGTATCAACTTGTCTCGTTTTTCCCTTTTGAATTCGTGGTCGAATTTTTTGTGGGGTGGCGAGCACGTGTAAGTGCGACTCACTATAACATTAATGAACTCAAGAGTCTCCACTAAGGAATACAAATACACCTATTTAAGGAACCTGCGCGTTACTATTTTGTTGTTATTACTTGTGCAAGGTCGCTAATGTGTGTCTTGTCCACCTATTGGTGACTCGTAGTGGTGCTGGGCAGTCTGAACCCCAACGTTCTGATGAGAGTGCGGTACCAACTGAGGTGCCTACACCTCCTCCTTCTGCAGAAATAGTACGCTTAGTTATTGAGGCGCTATTTTCAATGATTCATGCACAGCCTACTTGGCAAGCACAGCCGACTTTGGTGCCAGAACGGGTTGGTGTAAGGCCACAACCTGTGGAGGCTGCTGATCCTCGGGCAGCTGAACGGCATTTGAACTAGTTTATGAGCTTCAATCCTCCTACGTTTATGGGTGTGGGATCCCCAACGCAGGCGGAAGATTGGTTGTCATGCGTCAAGCGGATATTGACGGCGATAAGGACTGAGGAAAATCAGAAGGTCACCTTAGCCACCTTCTTGTCGGAAGGAGAGGCTCGGCTATGGTGGGACGACATAGAGTTACACCATTTAAACAGGCAGACGACTAACAGAAGTCACGATTGAGGAGTTTTCATGACTTTTCTTGGCATAACACTTGCCAGCGGCACAACACATTGCTATGGAAAATGAGTTCCAGCCTCTAACTAGTGGAGAGCGTAGTGTCGATACCTACTTGCATGAGATTACACGATTGGGATGCTATGCGGGGTCTATCTTCGCTGATGAACAACGAAAAACTAATCGGTTCTACGAAGGATTGCAGGATGAGCTGAGATTCCTGCTATCAAATTCGGTGAACCAAGGGTTTCAGGCGTTGGTGGACACGGTGTGTGCGTTGGAGAGGGATATGAAGAGGGTGCAAGGAAAAAGGTACTTGGCGGTGACACAGTCCGAGTTTAAAATGGCACACCCGCGAAAATCAACGTATTGAAGGAAATGGGGTAAGAGATTCAAGTCTTCTACACAGGCTCCCTCGAGTGTTGCATCAGGAGAAACTTTGAGGCAGGAGCCTCAGATCTGCTATACATATGGTAAGGTGGGGCATATAGCGCGTCACTATCAGAGTGGTCCACCAAAGGTTGAAAAGAAGACAGGAGCATCATATGCGGATAAGGGAAAGGAAGTGGTGGAGTCCATCGCATCCCAGGCGCAACCCCGAGTGTATAATCTTGGCCAGCAGGAGGCCATAAAGCAAAGTGACGTTGTCACAGGTACACAGTAACTTTGTTGATTGCTGTTTTTTGTATTTCATACCTTGTTTGTAGCTTGTGTATGATGTGTTTGTATTAGGCTTTGTCCTGATTCGAGGCTGTCCGGTGAGGGCACTGTTTGATACTGGTGCTTCTAATTCATTTCTATCTGTGGACTTCGTGTCACGGATCGGTGTACCGATTCGTGTGGTGGCAGATAGTGTTAAGGTGTTATTACAAAATGGATATGTAATGCATGCGGATAAGTCATGTTTTGTGGAGGTACGAATCGGAAGTCGGGATTTCGGATTGGAAGCATCGGTGCTGCCGATGTCGTAGTTTGATGTCATCTTTGGTATGGACTGGTTCTCGGAGCAGCGTGCCTATATAGATTGCAATTCAAAGGAAGTCACACTGGAGCAGAATACCAAACGAGAAATGAAGTTCACTGGTATACGAGGGTCGAGCATGACGTTGATGTCTACTCTTCAAGTGGTTAAGGCATTTCAGAAAGGTGTAGAGTTATTCTTCACGCTTATTGAGGCTGTTGAGTCAAAGGCCAGTTTGAATGATGTTCTGATTGTTTCGGAGTTTGCTGATGTGTTTCCGAAAGAGCTTTCGGGATTACCTCCACGACGGGAGATTGATTTATCGATTGAGTTGGTGCTAGGTGCAAAACCTGTGTCCCGCTCGCCATATCGAGTAGAGCCAAAGGAAATGGATGAAATAAAAGTGCAATTGTCAGAATTGTTGGAACAGAGTTATATACGCCCAAGTATGTTACCTTGGAGCGCACCTGTTCTTTTTGTGAAAAATAAGGACGGTTGTCTGCGATTGTGTATTGATTATTGTGGATTGAACAAGTTGACGGAGAAAAATAAATATTTGATTCCACTGGTAGATGACTTGTTTGTTCAAGTCACGAGATCGAAAGTATACTCAAAGCTGGATTTGAAATCGAGCTACTACCAGTTGCGATTTCGGGAAGGTGAAATTCCCAAGACAGTGTTTTGAAAACGCTACGGTAATTACGAGTTCACTGTAATGTCGTTTGGAATGTGTAATGCGCCATCGGTGTTTATGGATCTAATGCATTGAATGTTCCGAGAGTACAAGGACCTGTTTGTGATTGTCTTCATTGATGATATCTTGGTGTACTCTCAATCGGAAGAAGATCATGCAAACCATTTACGGTTGGTGTTGCATACCCTGAGGAGAAACAAGCTCTATGCCAAGTTCTCAAAGTGTGAGTTTTGGCTGTCGTCAGTGGATTTTCTTGGCCATGTGGTGAGTCGAGAGGGCATAGCGGTGGATCCGTCAAAGATAAGAGCCATCCAGGAGTGGCCAGTGTTTTCTTCAGTGGCCGAAGTGAGGAGTTTCCTTTGACTGGCAGGCTACTACCGATGTTTTGTAGAAACCTTCTAACAGATCGCTTTGCCTCTGACCACGTTGATGAGGAAGGATCAGAAGTTCGTTTGGAAGCCGGAGTACGGGCGAGCTTTTGAAGAGCTAAAGAGTCGTTCGACCACGGCACCCGTTGTGACGTCGTCATGTGGGACGGACGGCTTTGAGATTTTTAGTGATGCTTCAGGGAGCGTCTTAGGCTGCGTTCTTCTTCAATTTTGAAAGGTGATTGCTTATGGCTCACGCTAGTTAAAAGTGCATAAACAGAACAATTTTAACATCCCTCAAACAACTAGACTCCTAGGAGTGATTTTGTCATGACTAAGTCATGACAAAACCCTAGGAAGCCCAAGAGGGCCAAGTGAACCTAGGAATGTGGGTGAGACCACTATGGTCTGCAAATAGTAAATTTCTGAACTATAGATTAAGATGACCATGGGGCTTCATCAAGACTTCAAGACCCCACCATGGTCTCATCAACCTATTGTAAGGTCCATTAGAGCCCTAAGGGTCCATTGGAGTCGATCCAGGGTGGCCAAGTTGACCTATAATCACTCTAGGCCTAAATTGGGCAAGGTGCCCTAACTAAGGGTAGTGTGCCATAGAAAAGCCCAACTAACCCTACCAGGGCCTTCCTATACATAAAGTGCAGTCAATGGGTCACTAAGGACACATGGAGGGCATTCAAAGTGGTTAAGTTGACCAAAGTCAACTCTAACCCTAAATGGGTCAAACTGACCTACATAGGGTCAAATGACCTTCCCTTAGCCATGTGGATCCCACTCAGGTCCTCCTAACCCTAATGTGGTTCCAATGGGTCACTAAGGACCCATAGAGGGCAGTCAAAGTGGTTAAGTTGACCAAATTCAACTCTAACCCTAAATGGCCAAACTGACCTACAATGGTTCAAACTGACCTGCACAGGACCAATTGAAGTTCCCTTAGCCAAGTGAACCCCACATATACCTTCCTAACCCTAGCGAGAGTCCAATGGATCAGCAAGGACCCATTTGGGTCAACCAAAAAGGCAAAGTTGACGCAAGTCAACTCTATACCTAAAATGGTCAAAGTGCCCTGATTAAGGGTCAAGTGGCCTCCAAAGGGCCAAGTCAACCCTACCTAGACCTTAGGGGAGGCCAATGGGTCACCAAAGATCCATTATGGGCAACCTCAATGACCAAATTGACCGAGGTCAACCTTAGTCAAGGTTTAGGTCAAGCTAGCCCAAATGGGCTAACTCAAGCTCAAGCCCAATTCACTTGGGCTAACCTTGTATTAGTGGATGAAATGAACATGGGGCTGCCATTGGGTTAGGTAGGAGTCAGATTTCAGGCTTGGTGAGTAGGAGAGAGAAAAAAATTACAAATGAAAGAGAGAGAAAGAGAAGGGAGTAATGGGGGAGGACTTTGGGGCTCATCCTTCCCCTTCCCCAACCACCCCATTCAATTCATTAGGACAAGGGGAGTACAGTCCCACGCCAACCAGCTGGTCTTTGACTGGTTTGAGCCATGCTTCATCCCCCACCCACCATGGCCGAAATGTTTGACTAAGGGGCCATTAATGGCAATGCAGCCTACACCCACCTAATACCCAAACTCTCCTTCTTAAAAGCTTCATTGGACTCCAGTGATTCAGTTCCACACATTACCTGAAGGAGACAAGGGAGTTCACTATGCTGTTGTAGAAATCCGACCACCACCACCATGACGATCCGACGATCGGTAAGGCTACAGACACCCACACAGGTCCTCCTCCAGTCCTTCTTCCATGGGTAGTTCATAGAAATCTTTAGGGTCAAGGTTTGCGCTCAATCGAGCTCGATCAGAGAATCAAATTTCCTGGTTTTTGGAGAAAAAATGAGATTGTCGGGATTGCCAGAATAGGGCCCTCCAGCGGCTGAGCCGCCGCCTAGCGACACCCACCACCTCAATGGAGGTGGTGGTGGCTGTGGCCGGCCGTGGAGGTGGCCGGATGGCCGGCGACAGCGGCTGGAAGAAGCTCTAGGCGTGTTGAATCGGGGACATTGGTGCGCGGGACGATGATGGGATGCCGTCCAAAGCCGCGCCAAGATTCGTGCAGATTAAAAAAAATCAAACTATAGGATTAAATTATACATTTTAATGATTTTTGTCACATATAATATAATTAATGTTTGTAATTATTAAAACTACTTAGAGGATGATTCACAGAATGTTTTCAACATAAATATTGTAGCCTGGAGAGTCTACTTTAATTCAAAATTGTTTTGAACCAATTTGGGTGCTTGGTTTGACCAGGACGCCCATTTTGGTAGGGTCTATACCTAGGGCTAGGTAGAAATTCAAATGGATGCCCATCCTTCATCTGTGGTACAAATGACTTGATATATGGACAGGGAGTCATCCTAGGCTATATCTAAGTCCTGCCCAAAAATGAGAATTTTTGGGTACAATTTTTCAATAGTTTTCGAAATTATTTAGTTTCTCTATGGTAAATTAATTTAGGGAACAAATGACCTCCAAAATCACCCAAATTTTGGGGAGTTGTGCTTGTGGTCATTATAAAGCTCTGGTTAAAAGTTCATAACATTTGGAGGTGGTTTGAATTGAAATCATGCAAAGCCTAGCCTTGCCTTAAAAAAGGTATTTTGGTCAAAAAGTGCACTTTGGGTTTTGAGTGGCCAAATCACCTCAACAAAGGTTGAAATTGGGGACACTGGCTTGGCATGGCTTTTAGCACGTCCCCATGAAAGATGTGGTAGATTGGAATAGATTTTCCCTAAGATCTAAGACCAAACCCTAAGGAAGGACTTTTGTGCCTTGTGTAGGTCATGAGGCCAAAAGTCCTCGAATGAACTTCAAATTTGGTAGGGAGTGTTCTAGGGTAGCTAAAGCCCTCTGTTAAAAATCTTAGGGGATTTTGGAAAGGTTAGTCCCCACAAAACCCTAACCCTAGTTTAGGGCAAAAATATTGTAGTGCTAGAATAGGTTAGTAAAACTCCTTGAACAATAATGAAATTTGGGTAGTATTGTCATAAGGAATGATTGAACCTTTGGTAATTTAATTTTTAATTTTGGATCAATAATCTTAGCACTTCCTTTGTAATTCATGGGATTGCCCTAATTAATCAATTGGTCATTATGATCCCACTGCCCATTCGAAGGTCATGAAAATTAGGTAGAGGGAGCTTTGGACCTTATTGCTTATGTATGAATTTTATTAGCATTTTTAAATACATATTTGTAATACCTACTTCATAAGCTCATCATCTTGGAAAATTGTTCAATATTTAGTTTAGATCTCATTACTTGATGATAAATTATGAAACTTAACCTAGAGCATATATATATCCTTACAATCACCCCTGAATTTTCTCAGAATTTATGGAAGTATTTTTGCTGCACTTGCCCCTTAAAATTGATTAAAATAGGTTATATTAAAAATTATATTTAGAGGCTTTAACCTTGCTGGAAAATTGGGATACTTTGGATTTTGTGTTAAATTATCATCTTGGATTTAACATAAATTTTGTGGGGCATTTGCTTATCTCAAATGGGCACTTCATGTTCAAACATGGGTTTCTGATTTGCTAGAATAATTAAATAAATTATCAGATAATTGTGAAACTTATGAATTTCTTGATTTAAGCTACAAATGTCATGCTAGCCCTCCAGTAATTATTATAGGTGTACTGGGTGAATATTTAGTGTACCTCCTATTTTACACGTCATATAGCTTAACGTGGTCTGCATTTAGTAAAACTGCAGAAGTTATGTTGGAATATAAATTTGGGCACATGAGTTGTGGTTAGATGTTTGTTGGTTTGTATAAATAAAAATGAGTTCATCTTTGGAAGTTAGGATAAGTAGAGTGTTGGGTTGACTAGTGATAGGTGGTGCTCGGGATCGACGAAGGATCGTCTTTCCGTGGAGAGGAAATGTCAAATACACTAGGATTAGATACAGTACAACATTTAAGGGACTAGGAGATGGGTATTAACCAACAATAGTAAGTACCTTGCAAAAGGGAGCTTTGGGCGTAATCCCATCATTGTTCCTAGTGCCCTCGAGAGCCCTTCACGGGGAATACCTTGGGCAGTCCTGGGCTAAACCTAAACTATAGGCAAAGTTGGAATGCAAGAGTAACTAGTAAATCTAGGGTTTCACCTTCATACACCTCAATGTCTCAGGGAGATAGGTTGGGTCACTCGGGCAGTAGGCCCAGTGGTTTTGGTGATGGGCAGGTTAGCCCGACGAGCTTTGGCTCGGTAATGGTTTGAAATGGGCAGGTTGGCCCGGCGAGCCTTGGCTCGGTTATTGTTTATGACGGATCGGATGGTCCGGGGAGCTTTGGCTTGGTAGCTGATACATAAGGATGTATGTGCATAAGGTATAAGGTGGTGGGTCCTCGGTATTGGTGAGTCGATGCACCGACGCGAATACGTTGACTCGGCGAGTGTGGTTAGCACTTTGCCAAATAATGTCCGGTGCGCCAGCCGGCAAGAGTACGCAGGAGCTCTGCTTAGTGCACTAGGTTGAGGCATACGATAGGTCTGACTTGTAGTGCAATTACCAGTTTAGAGGTGGGCGAGGCCCAACCCACTGCTTCTGTTTGCCACTACGGAGGTATCCTGGGGGGTTCAGCTCTAGAAAGGGGGAACTAAAGGTCTGTGTACACAGAGTCGAGTGGGTGAGTTGCACTTGCATGTTCACGTCATGGCATAATTGTATTTCATAGCATAATCATTGCATATAACCCGACACCTATTGTATAAGTGGTATGGGACGCTTTATACAATAGGCCCTACAAAACGACCCCTTGGTTTATAAGTTCGTGCGAGCGTACTTATAAGTTAAGGTTTTTATTCAGTATTATACATATATTCTAGCTAAAAAACTGATACCCTATCATATAAATTTGTATGGGACTTTTTATACGATAAGAGCCCTGCAAAAGATCACTTGGATTATGTGTCTTCATATAAGTTAAGGTTACTTTTCCTTTTCAGTCTTTTCATACCTTATTTACTGCCATATATACTATAAAACTGCTAGATTAGTTCCGCCGCCATCTATTTAATTGTTATTCTCCACGTTCATGTCCTCTCCTTTCCTTCTCCCCGCTCGGTGCCTAGGAGCCATGGGGGTAGGGGCGGGGGATGATAGGGCTTAGTCTTTTAGAGTAACGGTTTTCGAACAATATCATTTTATGGGACCATGGAGCTCAGCATGGAGGAGCAGCCCCGGAGGTCGGCACGCTTGGAGATCGGGCAGTCTAGCACCGGAGTTCAGACAGCAGGGACTGTGAGTCCTGATTGCTAGTAGTTATATTAGTTTTGCTTCCGTGATGAGAGATATGTAGTGAGGACTTGATGTACTGGGCATGAGCCCATGTTTTTAGTACTTTTATTACATCTGAGGACACTCCCTTCGTGGAGTTTATTTACTATTTATGTGATTTCTGTGGACTTGCCTTTATTATTTTGCAACAGCTGTGATTGATTTGGCCGGCTGGATCAGCGTTTTGTAGTGATGACCTTCCCGGGCGCGAAGGTGTCACCGCAAAGCGGCGGTTCTGGGCATAAGACCCCGGTGTTATTAAAGAAAGGGGGGGGGGAGGGGTCTTACAAGTGGTATCAGAGCCAACCTCGATCGAAAAGTAGCAGTCCACAACCCCTGGGTCACCCTCACATGAGTTTAGTTTGGGTACAAACTAAGCTGCGGAAGCAGTGCTGTGCTCATATAGGGGGATCACATGTAAATCGTCAACTTTTAATTTGGATTGAATCGACTACTTACAAATGGATTTTGTTACGCAGCCCCCAACACAGCCTACACCAATGGGCGGAGTACAGCAGACTCCGAATGTTGCACCACCTCCCCCGGTCCCCACTCCATTCCTATAGTCAGAGATGGTGCAGACTCTGACAGCTATCTTGGAGGCTTTTAGTGCTCAATAGGTTCCAGCTCCCCCGTCCTACTTTGAGACAGAGTCAGTCGTTCGGATGGAGGAGTGGCTGGACATCATATATGAGATGCTGACTGGGATCCGGTGCCCGTGGGAGGAGAGGGTGTCCTACGTAGTCTCTTGCTTGGAGTCCCATGCCAAGAGATGGTGGAAGACATCGCTGGACATGATGTTTGCTGACAAAGAGGTTGCAGAGATTGCTTGGGGGGGAGTTCAGGGCTGCACTGTTGGAGCATTTTGTTCCGTAGTCGGCCAGAGAGGATCTAGAAGATAGATTTCTACAGTTGAGACAGGGTAGCAAGACAGTGGTGGAGTATCATTGGGAGTTCAACCATCTGGCCCGGTATGCGGATTCTTACCAGTTAGATGAGGCAGGTTACACCAAGAGGTTCTATAAGGAACTGCGAGAGGATCTGAGGGAGGCTCTGCTATTCGTGTCTGATGGGCCTATTCCTCAGAAATTGGAGATTGAAAAAAGGATCGAGGTAGAATGGCATACTACCTGAGGCCGGAAGCGGCCAACTGAGGATCAGGGCCAGGGAATTAGGAATGATCAGCGGCGGGGGCACATTATAGATGGGAGAAGAGCAGAAGACCAGCCTCAACAGGAGGTGAGACAGGAGTAGAGGGAATCAGTAGTGGTGGCCCATCAGCCACCCCAGATACGAGAGGTGCAGAGAACCAGGAGTATGGCATATCCCCTGCTAGAATGCTTCAACTGTCTTCAGGTGGGGCATATCTGGAGAAACTGCCCTATGAGGGGGGCACCACCACCAGCACCTCCGGTTTCCCCGCCAGCTCAGTATTTTGGAGGTCGAGGACGTGGCCGAGGTCGTGGATACCATGGCAGAGACCACAGACAGGAGAGGGAGCAAGTGTATGCACTGTATCTGACTCAGCAATGGAATCTGGAGCAAGTGATCACAGGTACGCTAGTTAATTTCAAGTTTTCTCTTTCTTAGGTAATTAAAAGTTATGGTTATATGACTGATAAACTATGAAAGAATACCATAATTAGATTTCTAAGACTTTAAATTACTCCAGGCATAGTCTTCATCAGCGGCAAGCCCTCCTATACATTGTTCAATACAGATGCTTTGCACTCGTTCGTGTTGTAAGCATTCGTGGAAGGGCTGGAAGGCGTGGAGCGGTTCACTGGCTTAGTGATGAGGATACGACTACCAGACAGATCGGAGCTATTCACCACCGCCTGCTGCAATATGGAGGCGGAGATCGGCGAAAAGATATTTAAAGTACCAGCGATGGTTATGAAGATGCCAGTCTTTGATTTGATACTCGGAATGACATGGTTGCACTGGAACCATGCTCAGATTGACGGCATGTCAAAGAGGATTACTGTGAGGCATGGGGATTCCTACATCATCATCGAAGGTATTAAACCTATTCCCCCTCTCTTGCTGTCATCCGTGTAGGCCGTCAAGGCCCACTTGCAGGGGGAGGAAGTCTATGAAGTGCTGTTTGAAATGGCTGAGGCCAAGGGTTCCATCTCGGATATCCCGATGGTGCGAGATTTTGCTGACGTATCCGTGCAGGCCGTCAGGGCTACCCTCGCACCGGGAGCAGGGTTTCTGGATACATATAATTCCGGGGACTAAGCCGGCATCTAGAGCCCCTTACCGGATGACCGCAAAGGAGCTGACAGAGTTTTGAAGCCAGCTCCAGGAAGTAGTGGAGGCCGGATTTGTCCGGCCAAGATCTTCACCATGGGGAGCACCAGTTTTGTTCGTCAAGAAGAAGGACGGTACACTTAGGTTGTGCATCGATTACCGAGCACTGAACCGACTGATAGTCCGGAATACCTATCCATTGCCAAGGGTAGATGAGCTGTTTGACCAGCTGGAGGGCACACATTTCTTTTCAAAATTGGATTTGAGGTCGGGCTACTATCAGCTGCGGATTCAAGAGGAGGACATTCCAAAGACTACCTTAAGTAGCAGATATAGGCTATTCCAGTTCACCATGATGCCTTTCGGGCTCATGAATGCACCATCGGCGTTCATGAGCCTCATGAATCGGGTGTTCAAGGCATATCTGGATGTGTTTGTCATTGTATTTATTGATGACATCCTCATTTACTCGAGGATAGAGGAGGAGCACAGACGATATCTGACGCTGACCTTAGAGAGACTACGAGAGCACTAGCTTTATGCGAAGATGAGCAAATGCCTGTTCTGGCTGAAGGAGGTGGCTTTCCTAGGCTATATCATCAGTGGTGCTGTGTTGGCAGTAGACCCGGCCAAGATTCAGGCAGTTCGGGATTGGCTGCAGCTGAAGTCGGCCACTGATGTGTGGAGTTTTCTAGGACTTGCTGGTTACTACCGGAAGTTCGTGGAGGGATTTTCTCGTATTTCCCTTCCACTCACATCCCTGACGAGGAAGGATGTGCCCTTTGTCTAGACCACGCAGTGCGAGGTGGCTTTTCAGGATCTGAAGGGTCGACTCACCTCGGCTCCTATACTTGCCCTTCCTCCGGGGAAATAAGGATTCCAGGTTTACACCGACGCTTCCTACCAGGGCATGGGTGCGGTGCTGATGCAGAATGGTCATGTGATAGCATACGCTTCTCGGCAGCTGAAGAAGCATGAGCAGAACTACCCAGTTCATGACTTAGAGATGGGAGCAGTCATATTTGCTCTGAAAGTCTTACGACACTATCTGTACTGCATACACTGCGACATTTACTCTGATCACAAGAACTTGAGGTATGTGGGCACACAGAAAGGGCTGAACATCAGGCAGAGACAATGGGTGGAGTTTCTAGCAGATTACCAGTACGAGATGCGCTACCACCCAGGGAAGGCGAATGTGGTGGCAGATGTGCTAAGCCGAAAGGCCAAAAACTCTGGAGCACGACGGCAGTTGATGGCCTTGGAGTTGGTCCAGATGTTAGAAAAGATGCAGATATCCTTTGGGTCCGAGGATCACCCTGAGCTGTACCGGGAGTATCTAACGTTGTTGATTGCCCCAGATGACATTCGAGACCGAGTCAGAGATGGGCAGATGCAGGATGCCCAGTTAGAGCCGATATTCCGGGCCTTAGAAGCAGGCACTACTGGGGATTACTTCGCTGAGGGATGGTCTAGTGTGTTTCAGAGCACAGATTTACATACCAGAGGGAGGCCAGGTCCGGGACGATATCATGACAGAGGCTCATTGCAGTTGGTATTCAGTACACCCGGGAGTTATGTAGATGTCTACGGACCTAAAGAAGATCATGTACTGGCCAGGCATGAAGAAGGATATCACCTACTTCGTGACCCATTGCGAGGCATGCCTGTTGGTGAAAGCAGAATACAGAAACCCCACAGGATTATTGCAGCCACTCCTAGTGCCAGAGTGGAAGTTCGATGATATTGCGATGGACTTTATACATGGGCTTCCCCGATAACGGACGTGGAACGATTCAATTTGGGTGATCGTCGACCGGCTGACGAAGGTATCTAGATTTATTCCGATCAGGAAGGATGACTCGGTTGGTGTGTTGGTTCGGAGGTTCGTGGAGTAGTTCGTCCGTTATTATGGCGTACCCAGGTCAATTGTATCAGACCGGGATGGACGGTTTACATCCAAGGAGTGGAGATCAGTGAAGACTTACTTGGGCACTCGACTAACATTCAGTACAGCTTTTCATCCCCGGACTGATGGGCAGACAGAACACACCAATCGTACTCTGGAAGATCTGCTGCAACTTTGCATATTGGAAGGTGGTGAGCCTTGGGAGAAGCTGTTGCCACTAATCGAGTTCTCATATAATAACAGCTACCAGTACAACATAAGGATGGCTACTTATGAGGCCCTATATGGACGGAGGTGTAGGACTCCGCTGTCATGGATATAGGACGAGGATCCGATGGCTTTGGGCTTAGAGTTTGTCTAGGACACCGAGGCTCAGGTGAGATTTATACGGGATAGGATGCTAGAGGCACAGAGCCGACAAGCTAAGTATTACGATGCTCGACATCGTCAGGTAGAGTTTCGGGTGGGGGACAAGATGTTCTTGAAGATCCGACCAATGCATGGGGTTTCAGGGCTATGCGGTCGGAAGAAGAAGCTCAGCCCAAGATATATGAGGCCTTATAGGATCCGGGAGCAGTCGGTCCCTTGGAATATAGGCTGGAGCTGCCACCAGATCTGGCGAGTCTGCACTACGTGTTTCATGTATCCTCTCTTAGGAGGGCTCTACTATGCCCGGAGCAACAGATTACGGCCACGGATGGGCTGGTAGCATCTGATCGGTCAGTTCACCTGGAACCGGTCCGAATTGACGACATGGGGATATGTGTCTTGCGCCACAAGAAGGTTCCATTGGTCCAGGTCCTATGGAGGAATCATGGGCGAGAGGAGCACACATGGGAACCTCAGGACTTGATGCAATGGAGGTAGCCGGAGCTTTTCAGTCAGGTACTACTCACAACCTCCCTGGATGTTACAATTTACCTTTCATATTTGAAACCTCGTAGGCCTAACTAGAATTTCGAGGACAAAATATTTTTTGTTTATATATTGAGATTTGTAACATCCCTCAAACAACTATGGAATGTGGGTGAGACCACTATGACCTGCAAATAGTAAATTTCAGAACTCTAGATTAAGATGCCCATGGGGCTTCATCAAGACTTCAAGACCCCACCATGGTCTCATCAACCTATTGTAAGGTCCATTAGAGCCCTAAGGGTCCATTGGAGTCGACCTAGGGTGGCTAAGTTGACCTAAAACCACTCTAGGACTAAATTGGGCAAGGTGCCCTAAATAAGGGCAGTGTGCCCTAGTAAAGCCCAACTAACCCTACCAGAGCCTTCCTAGACCTAAAGTAGGGTCAATGGGTCACTAAGGATCCATGGAGGGCAGTCAAAGTGGTTAAGTTGACCAAAGTCAACTCTAACCCTAAATGGGTCAAACTGACCTACATAGGGTCAACTGACCTTCCCTTAGCCATGTGGATCCCACTCAGATCCTCCTAACCCGAAAGTGGTTCCAATGGACCACTAAGGACACATGGAGGGCAGTCAAAGTTGTTAAGTTGACCAAAGTCAACTCTAACCCTAAATGGGCCAAACTGACCTACAATGGGTCAAATTGACCTGCACAAGACCAATTGAAGTTCCCTTAGCTAAGTGGACCCCACATATATCTTCCTAACCCTAATGAGAGGCTAATGGGTCACCAAGGACCCATTGGGGTCAACCAAAAAGGCTAAGTTTACCCAAGTCAACTCTAACCCTAAAATGGTCAAAGTGCCCTGATTAAGGGTCAAGTGGCCTCCAAAGGGCCAAGTCAACCCTATGTAGACCTTAGGGGAGGCCAATGGGTCACCAAGGACCCATTACGGGCAACCTCAAAGACCAAATTGATTAAGGTCAACCATAGTCAAGGTTTAGGTCAAGCTAGCCCAAATGGGCTAACTCAAGCTCAAGCCCAATTCACTTGGGCTAACTTTGTATTAGTGAATGAAATTAACATGTTGGCTGCCATTGGGTTATGTAGGAGTCAGATTTCAGGCTTGGTGAGTAGGAGAGAGAAAAACATTACAAATGAAAGAGAGAGAAAGAGAAGAGAGTAATGGGGGAGGACTTTGGGGCTCATCCTTCCCCTTACCCAACCCACCACCATTCAATTCATTAGGACAAGGGGAGTGCAGTCTCATGCCAACTAGTTGGTCTTTGACTGGTGTGAGCCATGCTTCATCCCCCACCCACCACGGCCGAAATTTTTGACTAAGGGGCCATTAATGGCAATACAGCCTACACCCACCTAACACTACAACTCTCCTTCTTAAAAGCTTCACTGGACTCCAGGGATTCAGTTCCACACATCACCTGAAGGAGCCAAGGGAGTTCACTATGCTGTTGCAGAAATCCGACCACCACCACCACCACCATGACGATCCGACGATCGGCAAGGCTACAGGCACCCACACATGTCCTCCTCCACTCCTTCTTCCATGGGTAGTTCATAACAATTTTTAGGGCCAAGGTTCAGGTTCAATCGAGCTCGATCAGAGAATGAAATTCCTAGTTTTTGGAGAAAAAAATGAGATTGTTGGGATCGCCGGAATAGGGCCCTCCGGCGGATGAGCCGCCGCCTGGCAATAGCCACCACCTCAACGGAGGTGGTGGTGGCGGTGGCCGGACGGGGAGGTGGCCGGATGTCCGGAGTCAGCGGCTAGAAGAAGCTCTAGGCAGGTTGAATCAGGGTCGTTGGCGCGTGGGGATGATGATGGGATGCCGTCCAAAGCCGCGCCAAGATTCGTGCATATTAAAAAAAATCAAACAATAGGATTAAATTATACATATTAATGATTTCTATCACACATAATGTAATTAATGTTTTTTAATTTTTAAAAATACTTAGAGGCTAATTTAATTCAAAATTGGTTTGAACCAATTTGGGTGCTTGGTATGACCAGGGTACCTATTTTGGTGGGGTCTATACCTAGGGCTATGTAGAAATTCAAATGGATGCCCACCCTTCATCTCTAGTCCAAATGACTTCATATTTGGACAGGGAGTCATCCCAGAATATATCTAGGTCCTACCCAAAAATGAGGATTTTTGGGGACTATTTTTCTATAGTTTTGGAAATTATTTAATTTCTCTAGGGTAAATTAATTTATGGACCAAATGACCTCCAAACTCACCCAAATATTGGTGAGTGGTGGTTGGGGTCATTATAAAGCTGTGGTTAGAATTTCATCACATTTGGAGGTGGTTTGAATTGAAATCATGGAAACCCTAGCCTTGCCTTAAAAAGGGTATTTTGGTCAAAAAGTGCACTTTGGGTTTTGAGCAGCCAAATCACCTCAAAAGAGGTTGAAATTATGGCGACTGGCTTGGCATGGATTTTAGCACCTCCCAATGAAATATGGGGTAGATTGGAATAGATTTTCCCTAAGATCTAAGACTCAACCCTAAGGAAGAACTTTTGTGCCTTGTGAAGGGCATGAGGCCAAAAGACCTTGAATGAACTTCAAATTTGGTAGGGAGGGTGCTAGGGTAGCTAAATCCCTCTGGTGAAAATCTTAAGGGATTTATGAAAGGGCAGGCCCAACAAAACCCTAACCCTAGTTTAGGGCACAAACATTGTAGTGCTAGAATAGGTTAATAAAACTCCTTGAACAATAATGAAATTTGGGTAGTATGGTCATAAGGATAGATTGAACCTCTGGTAATTTAATTGGGAATTTTGTATCAATAATCTTAGCACTTCCTTTGTAACTCATGAGATTGCCCTAATTAATCATTTGGTCATTATGATCCCACTGCCCATTGGAAGGTCATGAAAATTAGGAAGAGGGAGCTTTGGACCTTATTTCTTATGTATGAATATTATTAGCATTTTTAATATATATTTGTAATACCTACTTCACAAGCTCATCATCTTAGAAAATTGTTCAATATTTTATTTAGACCTCATTACTTGATGATAAATTATGAAACTTGACCTAGAGCATATAAATATCATTACAATCACCCCTGAATTTTCTCAGAATTTATGGAAGTATTTTTGCTGCACTTGCCTCTTAAAATTGATTAAAATAGGTTATGTTCAAAATTATATTTAGAGGCTTTAACCTTGCCAGAAAATTGGGATACTTTGGATTCTGTGTTAAATAATCATCTTGAATTAATTATAAATTTTGTGGGGCTTTTGCGTGTCTCAAATGGGCACTTCATGTTCAAAATTGGGTTTCTGATTTGCTAGAATAATTAAATAAATTATCAGATAATTGTGAAACTTATGAATTTCTGGATTTAAGCTACAAATATCATGATAGCCCTCAAGTAATTATTATAGGGGGTACTGGTGAATATTTAGTGTAACTCTCATTTTACACGTCATATAGCTTAACGTGGTCTGCATTTAGTAAAACTGCAGAAGTTATGTTGGAATATAAATTTGGGCATATGAGTTGGGGTTAGATGTTTGCTGCTTTGGATAAATAAAAATGAGTTCATCTTTGGAAGTTAGGATGAGTAGAGTGTTGGCTTGACTAGTGATAGGTGGTGCTCGGGATCGACGAAGGATCGTCTTTCCCGTGGAGAGGAAATGTCAAATACACTAGGATTAGATACAGTACAACATTTAAGGGACTAGGAGATGAGTATTAACCAACAATATTAAGTGTCTTGCGAAAGGAAGCTTTGGGAGTAATCCCATCATAGTTCCTAGTGCCCTCGGGAGCCCTTCATGGGGAATACCTTGGGCAGTCCTGGGCTAAACCTAAAATGTAGGCAAAGTTGGAATGCAAGAGTAACTAATAAATCTAAGATTTCACCTTCACACACCTCGATGTCTTGGGGAGATAGGTTGGGTCACTCGGGCAGTAGGCCCAGTGGTTTTGGTGATGGGCAGGTTAGCCCGGCGAGCATTGGCTTTGTAATGGTTTGTGATGGGCAGGTTGTCCCGGCGAGCCTTGGCTCAGTTATTGTTTATGACGGACGGGATGTCCCGGTGAGCTTTGGCTCGGTAGCTAATACATAAGGTTGCATGTGCATAAGGTATAACGTGGTGGGTCTTCGGTATTGGTGAGTCGATACATCGACGCCAATACGTTGACTCGGCGAGTGTGGCTAGCACTTGGCGAAATATAGTCCGGTGTGCCAGCCGGCAAGAGTACGCAGGAGCTCCGCTTAGTGCACCAGCATTGAGGTGTATGATAGGTCTGACTGGTAGTGCAATTACCAGTTTAGAGGTGGGCGAGGCCCAACCCACCGCTTCCTTTTGCCACTATGGAGGTATCCTGGGAGGTTCGGCTCCAGAAAGTGGGAACTAAAGGTCTGTGTACACAGATTCAAGTGGGTGAGTTGCACTTGCATGTTCATATCATGGCATAATTGTATTTCATAGCATAATCATTGCATATAACCTGACATCTATTGTATATGTGGTATGGGAAAATTTATACAATAGGCCCTGCAAAACGACCCCTTGGTTTATTAATTCGTGTGAGTGTTCTTATAAGTTAAGGTTTTTATTCAGTATTATATATATATGCTTGCTAGAAAACCGACACCCTATCGTATAAATTGGTATGAGACTTTTTATACGATAGGAGCCCTACAAAAGATCCCTTGGCTTATGTGTCTTCATATAAGTTAAGGATACTTTTCCTTTTCAGTATTTTCATACATTATTTACTGCCATATATACTATAGAATTGCTAGATAAGTTCCGCCTCCATCTGTTTAATTGTTATTCTCGACTTTCATGTCCCCTCCTTTCCTTCTCCCCGCTCAGTGCCTAGGAGCCATGAGGGAAGGGGCGGGGGATGATAGGGCTAAATCTTTTAGACAAACGGTTTTTGAATCACATCATTTTAGGGACCATGGAGCTTAGCATGGAGGAGCAGCCCTGGAGGTCAGCATACTAGGAGATTGGGCAGTCTAGTACCAGAGTTCAGACAGCAGGGACTGTGAGTCCTGATTGCTATTAGTTATATTAGTTTTTCTTCCGCGATGAGAGATATGTAGTGAGGACTTGATGTACTGGGCATGATCCCATGTTTTTAGTACTTTTATTACATCTGTGGACACTCCCTTCGTTGAGTTTATTTAATATTTATATGAATTCTGTGGACTTGCCTTTATTATTTTGCTACAGTGTTGATCGATTTGGCCGGCAGGATCGGCGTTTTGTAGTTATGACCTTCCCGGGTGTGAATGTGTCACAGCAAAGCGGTGGTTCTGGGCCTAAGACCCCGGTGTTATTAAAGAAAAAGGGGGGGGGGGGGTCTTACAACTATCCCGTCCATGATTTGGAGTTGGCAGCGGTCTTTTTATCTGTGGTGTTACGAAATAGCTAAGTTTTACTTTCATGAAGTCATCAGATTACATGGAGTGACTGTCAGTATTGTATCAGATCGAGACACCCTGTTTGCGTCTCGTTTTTGGAGGAGTTTACAAGAAGGATTGGGTACCGATCTACGGTATTCCACCGCTTATCATCCGCAGAGTAATGTTCAAGCAGAAAGTGTAAATTTTGGACCATGGAGGAGCGTGGGATGAGCGTTTGAGATTGATGAAATTCGCTTATAATAACAGTTATCAGGAAAGTCTTCAGATGGCCCTGTTTGAGGATCTGTATGGGAGGCATTGTAGAACTCCTTTGTTTTGGGCCGAGGTTGGTGAGAGACCGTTGTTGGGTCCTGAAGCATTAGAAGAAATGTATGTTTCTGTATAGCTTATTCGAGAGAAGCTTCGGATAGCTCAAGATCAATATGAGAAGAATGACAATCGGTGTAGGACCGATTTGGAGTTTGCTGTTGGGGATATGGTGTTTCTTAAAGTTTCCCCGGTGTCTGTTGTTAAAAGGTTTGGTAAGTACCATAAGTTGGACCTGAGGTATCTGGGACCGTTTAAGTTTTAGAGCGGACTGGTGTGTCAGCTTATAAGCTGGATTTGCTCGCAAGTTTTTCTAGTGTGCATGATGTTTTTCACGTAAGCCAATTACGGAAGTGTGCGCTAAGCGACAGGCAAGTTCTTGATTTTGTGCCCCTGTTGGTGCCCAACCTTTCTTATGTGGAAGTGCCTGTTCATGTTTTGGATACTCAAGATCGGGTATTGCGAAGGAAGACAATACTGATGGTTAAGGTTTTGTGGCGGAACCAAGACGTGGAAAGCGCGACTTGGGATTTGGAGTCAGCTATTAGGGAGGCTCATTCTCATATATTCTCCTGATGTTTTGGTAATTGTTTTCTCTATTTGCATATGATTTCTTATACTCTGATTGAGATTTGATCCTATTTATGTTATGTTTCAGGATGAAACTTTCTTTTAGGAGGGGTGGATGTAACAACACTGATTTTTTGGTATTTATTTTTATTCATGTAGTGGCGTAATTTTGACGTCAGGGCATTACGTTAACACATGCTTCGCTTGTGCCGTGGTTAGATTGAGGTTTTGTTCTTTGAGTTTTTCTGTGTGGCTGGGTTTAGCCTGTTTGCAAGATTCCCTTGCGAGCCGGATTTGTTTTGGTGACTCGGTGGAGCCTTTTTGGGAATGCTTGTGTTTTGACTTCGGGAGGTGTTTTCTAGAGTTTGGTTTGTCAGATTTGAGTTGAAAGAACTAGTGCCTAAACACCTAGAGGGGGGGGGTGAATAGGTGCACTTAATCTTTTTAAACTTTGATGGCAGAAACACAGAAATATATGCAATTCTTCACAGTAATACAACACATACACCACAGCAATCACAGAATAAAGCACACACAGAGAACACACAGATTTTATAGTGGTTCCCCAAGGTCTGGGTACATCCACTTTCCCCCTTCGCCTATCTAGTAGTGTACTAGATTCGGCCAAACTTCTCCACTACTCCTCAGATCCTCAGATCTTGCAGCTCAGAACCCCAAATAGGTTCCTACAACTCAGAGTGATCCCACTCCTACAACTCAGGCACACAGCCCTACCACTCAGTCTTCACAAAGACCTACACTCAGCTTTTAACAAGGCCTACACTCAGCCCTTAACAAGGCCTACACTCAGAGTAATAAATCTCCTACACTCAGGCACACAGGCCCTACCACTCAGCCTTTATAATTTCAGGCTTACAACTCAGATCTCTTAGGATCCGACAAGAAATTAAAATTACACAGTATATAACCACAACTCAGAATGAGAGAGAAGAGTTGACTGGTTTCTTGATGAATTCTTGGAAGAACTTTGCTGAGATCAACCTCCCTTGGCTTTCTTCAAAGCTTCTTGAATTAGAACACAGTAGGGTTGAAACTCTATGCAGATGATCTTCAATCACTGCTGATTTAAGAATCAGATCTCAATCTGAAACTTTCTTCACAGCCTGGTTCAACAGCTGTCTTCTTAGAAGGAGCTCTCTCTCTCCAACTTCTTAGATCTTCACTTGAAGGTCTTCTTCTTTTAGTATTGTTAGATCTTCAATGATTGCTTCCTCAATTCTGTCGAAGGAGAAGGGTCTTTATATAGACTTTCTCCAAGGTAACCGGCTGTCCCGGTTTCTAACAACTTTATGACAACACTGACTGTTGCAGTAGACCGGCTGGAATGGCAGCTGTCAAGTCATCCAGTCGCTTCTTGAATTTTCTGTAACTGTCTAAAAGTGTCGAGACAGTCAGTCTTTAAGTGTCGACACTAATAGACTAAGTGTCGACACAAGTAGACTAAGTGTCGACACTAGCCTTGTTGGTGTCGACACAACTCCTTGTGTTGTTGTATCTGTATCTCGACACAGCTTCTTCTGAATGTGTCGACATTGATTCTGTGTGTCGACACAAGCCTTATGTTGAATGTGTCGACACTAATTGAAGGTGTCGACACAAGTACTTCAATATTTTATCTGATTTCTGCTGAGTGTCGACACAACTCCTTTGTGTTGACACAAGCCTTCTTGTGTTGAACTTTGTTGAGTGTCGACACATCTCCTTTGTGTCGACACATGCCTTCTGTGTTGAACCTTTTGCTGAGTGTCGACACATATCCTTTGTGTCGACACATTCTCCATGTGTTGAGACTTTTGTTGTGTGTCGACACATCTCCTTTGTGTCGACACATGTACTTAAACTCTGTTGAAGTTTGCTGAGTGTTGACACAGCCTCCTAGTGTCGACACTTGTACTTAGACTTTCTTGAAATTTGTTGAGTGTCGACACAACCTCCTATAGTCGACACTTGTACTTGAACTTTGTTGATGTTTTGCTGAGTGTTGACACAGCCTCATAGTGTCGACACTTTTGATGTCGACAAAGTTCCTCTGGGTGTCAACACTCCTTCTAAGTGTTGACACTGATTCTTTAGACATTTCTTCATTGAGTGTCGACACTTCCTGTATGTGTCGATACTTTTCTTCTGGTGTCGACTCTGCATTCCTGGTGTCGACACAATTACTCCAAGTGTCGACACAGCTTCTCTGGGTGTTGACACAAGCCTTCTTAAGTGTCGACACTTTTCTTCTAGGTGTCGACACATGGACTTAGAAACTTTCGGCTTTCCTTGCAATTACTTAACCTGCACACATCAACTCAAAAACACATCAAATACACCATGATGTATATCATTGAGTAGGGTGATGCTTCTTCAAATCAGGTACATATTTCCAATGTACCCAACAATCTCCCCCTATTTGGAGAAGTCATAACCCTTAGTCAATGATATACACCATACATAACAAATTCAGAGTATGATGTAAAACAATATTAAATGACAGGGTAAGTACATAAACATGTATAGACAAAACATGTATACACAAATATCTCAGAACAGTAATGTTATAGATTTAACACATATCACATTGTTCTAACAACTTCAACATTTTCTCTATTCAAAAGTTTACAGAAAGTTGAATGCAACTAATTACACATAGTAAACTTAAGAAAAATTTCTATCCTAAGGCAGCTCAGGCTCCTTAATAACTATGCCCTTTCCAGTTTGTATCTTTGCTTGAGCTAGGGCTTCATTTTCATCGGCAGCAGCAGGCTTCTTCTCTTTAAGATCTTTCTTTTTCTGCTCTTCAGCCTTGATCTTCTGCCTTTCAAAATAATGATAAGGCTTTGGGAAGTACTTGCTAGGCTCCTGTGCAGTAGGAGGTAGCTTTCCCATCTTAGCCTTTCTTCTATATTGAACAATAGCCTCTTGCCTGTTCTCATGTTTCCTCCACTCTTGTTCAGAGTACCATTTGCCTCTATCCAGAATATTATCTTTAGCAGCTTTCCATGCAGTCAAAATGATATTCCTGGAAGTGGGGCTCCACTGTACAAAATCCGGCCTTAGTTCAGCTTGCTCTCTGAATCTTTTTTTAGACAATTGAGTCTCTTGTTCTTTTAGCAAAGCCTCTTGTTCTTTCAGTATTGCCTCTGGCACAGGCTGAACCACTTTCTCAATGATGACATTCTAAATTCCCTCAGGAGGACTGTACATAGTCTGGATTTCTTGATGTATCATGTCAAAGTCTGCTGGAGGGTATATTACTTGAGCCACTTCAGCTTGCTCCCCTCCAAGATATGCAGGATTGATTCCAGATTCTGCTACATTGTCATCATCACATAAGGGTGGATATCACAGGGTGGCTCTGATGGAATTGGAAATCCATTTGGTATGATCAGAGCCCGCCTTGACTAATACCCTCTCCCCCTTTATGACTTCTCTCTCAATGTGATCTCTCAGATCATCTTTCTGAAACCTTATCTGTGCATTCAGATAGTTTACTCCATCCTTATAAAAAGGTTTCAACCTTTGGAGCTTTTTAGTTATAGCCTTTTGAGAGTCTTCAATAGCAGTTTTAACAGCAGTTAAGCTCTCTTGCAATTGTTTGTCAAATTCATCCTTGGCAGTTGCACTTGCTGTAGTTTGATCAGTAGTTATATTCTTCATTTCAGTTATAATAGCATTATGTGAAGCTGTCAAATTATCATTCATCCTAATCTGGTTTTCCAGAACATAGCCTTGCTTCACTTCAAGCTCTTCAAGTTTTGTCTTCAGTTTCTCTTGATGTGTGGCCAGATAGACTACTGCATTTCCTCCTTTATGGAAGCAGTCAGTCATTTATTTCTTGTTCAGATTCACTTCAAATCTGATTGACTTAATGTCTTGGGCCAGATCAAACTGAAGAGATTTATTCCCTTCATCCACATACCTTTCCAGAGCTTGTCTTTGCTCATCTAGCTTGATTTGTAAAGCCACCATTAATGAACTGTAATCAGTAGATGGGGCAGGTTGTGGTGCAATTGTTTGTAAAGCCTTTTTGTAAGTCTGGCTTCTTCTTTTGAAGAACTGAAACTTTCTCTTCTTGGCCCTAACAGCCTCTTCATCTTCTGATGCAGATGTGCTATCAATATTCACTCTGTCCTGAGGACTTGGATGTGAATCCTTCTCAGGCCTTGGTAGTTCCTCTGCATCCTTTGGCTTCTCAGTCTCTTGTATAAAAGTTTTCTCTATATTCTCCACATGCTCCCCCTCAATAGTGACCTTCTCCCCCTCAGCAGCAGCTTGCTCTTTCTCAAAATCAGTTTGTAGAAGGTCAGGGAACAGTTCTTCTAAAGTAAATTCCTGTTGAGGATGGGGTGGAGAATCTCTTATATCATCAACCACTTGATCAGCAACAGATGTGTCCTCCATGACAACATCCTGAGGTTGACTAAGAATCTGAGGTTGCTGATTAACATCAGATAATGTGTCAGTCATAACTTCATTCTCAACAGGAAAATCTAATTGGTTCATTTCAATTATTACCTCAAGTATGGTCTGAGTAGCTTGTTCACTCTCTAGTGGAGTTGGCTCTTCCACAAGTAGATGCTCCCCCTGGATTGAATCCTGGTGAATTGGGCTTGTTAAGGGTAGCTCCCCCTGCCTCTCTGCATCTTCTTGTCTTGCTAGAGATTGTCCAGCATTTCCAGTTTCTTCCTCATCAGGAGTAAAAACAACTTGCTCTTCAGAGCTGCTTGAGGATTCTTGAGCCACAGGGGCTGTCTTCTTCTTCTTTTTCTCAGGTATGTCCTTTACTGGAGATGGCAGTTCTTTGGTCAGTACTCTATCCCACTTAGAGAAGATTCTCAAATCCATTCTTCTCATGTGGTTAATGTTAGATCCAGCTGCTTGATTCATCACTTCTGGTATACTACTAGCTAGGTATAAACTCAGAATTCTTCCCAAATTGGGATTCTTCATACTCTCTTTTATCTTCTCAAACACAACTGCAGACCAATCATTTTCTAGTTTGAAGATAATCCTGGTCATTAGCTGAAATTCTGTCATGCCCACCAGGCTAGCTCAGTATGACCTTGCCCACAATCTCAGATAGAAACTTGCCTTGCATATTCATTCCCTTTCTATTAAACACAGATCCTATTTTCAAGTTTGAATCTAGTCCACACCATCTCAATGCTTCTCTAGTCTTAGAAGCAGAAACATCTTCCTCCTCCATTGTCCTTTGTAAGTGAAGTACCTTTCTTAGACTTTTAGGAGAGACCTTCACCTTAGCCCCATGAACTCTTGACTTAATCTTGAGTCCTGATTCGTCTAGATTTGCTACATTCAGAAACTCAAGGAGTTCCTTCTTCCAGATCTTGATCGGTTCTGAAACAAGAAATTCTAACCCAGTCTCTGCTATTAGGGTTACCACTCCTTGGATTTCAGGTTCCGCCTCATCAAAAGCGTGTCGCACGAGTTCATAACCTTCATTAACATTCTCTTCTAGCTTGGGCACCATTAGGGTTTGAAGAAATTTGAATTTAGAGAAGAGAGATGTCGACACACAAGTTTGGTCTCGAAACTTTGGTGAGCGTGTCGACAAACAATAGCGAGAACCTATTTATACCTTTCTAGAATCGAAGATGAAAGGGCGCGTCAAAATTCTTAAATTGTGTCGACACTGTTGAAAAGTGTCGACACACACTTATAATGTCTCGACAACTATGTGTCGACACAAGTATAGTCGATAGAATATATGTGTCGACACTTGTTTATGTGTCGACACCACTTAGCTCGACACTTAGTCGAGACTTTACTAGACTAATTCTGAGTAAAGCTTAAGTGTCGACACCACCTTGGATGTGTCGACACCTACACTGCATGTGTCGACACTAATACACTGAAGTGTCGATACAGACTTCCTAGATGTGTCGACACCATTTCTCTGAAATGTCGACACCACTTCTATGTGTCGACACAGACAACTCTATGTGTCGACACCATTTTACTTAGCCAATTTTGAAAACTTATTCTAAGTTTATCATCCCTAATTCAATTTTAAATTTATTGAATTTGGTTTCATCTAAGTGCTTAGTATACATGTCAGCTAGCTGATTATCTGTATTAATATATTCTAGGGAAATATCTCCTTTTTCCACATGTTCTCTTAGAAAATGGTATTTTATTTCTATGTGCTTAGTCCTACTATGGGAGATAGGATTGTTTGTAATAGAAATAGCACTAGTAGAATCACAAAATAAAGGTGTTCTACTTACTTGAATACCATAGTCTTCTAGCTGATGTTGAATCCATAGAAGTTGAGCACAGCAACTTCCTGCAGCAACATACTCTGATTCTGCTGTGGAGATAGCCACACTTGTTTGTTTCTTGCTACTCCATGATATCAGCCTTCCACCTAGGAATTGACAGGTACCTGTTGTACTTTTCCTATCTTCCTTGCAGCCTGCAAAATCTGCATCTGAATAACCTGTCAGTTCAAACTCTTCATTCCTAGGGTATCAAAGGCCTAGATATGGTGTGCCCTTTAGATATCTCAAAATTATTTTGACTACTGTCAAATGAGATTCTTTAGGGCAAGCTTGGTACCTAGCATAGACACATGTAGCATACATGATATTTGGTCTACTTGGAGTCAAATATAGAAGGGAGCCAACTATCCCTCTATACAAAGTTTCATCTACAGGTTTCCCTGCATCATCTTTGCTTAGAGACATTGTTGACCCCATAGGAGTTTTCATGGTAGTGGATGATTCCATACCATACTTCCTTATCAATTCTAGGGTGAACTTAGACTGGCATATGGATAAACCATCCTCAGTCTGTCTAACATGGAGACCCAAGAAGAACTTAAGTTCCAACATACTGCTCATTTCAAATTATCCTTGCATTAGTTTTGCAAACTTTCTGCAAAGACTACTTTCTGTAGACCCAAATATAATGTCATCTACATATATTTGGACTAAGATGATCTTGCCTCTGGATTCCCTAAGGAATATAGTCTTGTCTATTTTCCCACTTGTGAATTTATTCTCAATGAGGAAATTAGACAGGGTCTCATACCAAGCCCTAGGGGCTTATTTTAACCCATACAATGCCTTCCTAAGTCTATAAACATAATTAGGTTTGATAGAATCAACAAAACCTGATGGTTGTTCTACATAGACTTCTTCCTTCAGATTTCCATTCAGAAAAGCTGACTTAACATCCATTTGGTATACTTTAAACCCTTGATAGGTTGTATAGGCAAGAAACATCCTTATGGCCTCTAGTCTGGCTACTGGAGCAAAGGTTTGATCAAATTCAATACCTTCTCCCTGCCTATATCCCTTAGCAACCAGTCTAACTTTATTCTTTGTAATTACTCCACTTCCATCCAACTTGTTCCTAAAGATCCACTTAGTTCCTATTATGTTGTGGCCCTTTGGTTTAGGAACAAGCTCCCAGACCTTGCATCTCTTGAACTGGTTCAGCTCCTCTTGCATTGCCTCAATCCAATGAGGGTATAGGATGCTTCTTCAAATTTCTTTGGCTCCACTTGGGATAGAAAACTGGAGTAGAGAACTGAACTTAGATTCTTGCTCTTTGTTTGCACCCCTTATCTGAGATCACCAATAATTTGATTGGCTAGATGATCTTTTAGATGTCTATATGCTGGAGGCAGTCTGTCTTCAGGTTGTACACCTTCATTCTCTTCAACTTGATGCACCCCTTGGTCTTCTTCTGCATCAGGTGTATCTAGTACTCCCCCTGGACAGCAGTCACCTTCTTCTACTTGCTGACTTGTAGTGGGACCTTCTTCTATAGTGAGCTTGTCCATCTTCTCAGTCACACCTGTAGAGCTGCAAATACTACTAGACAATTCATTGTTAATGAGTCTGACTTCATCAAAAACTACATGAACAGACTCTTATACAACTTGAGTAGTCTAGTTGTAGACCCTATAAGCCTTACTGTTGTTGCTGTACCCAACAAAGATCCCCTCTTCGGATTTGGCAGCAAACTTGGTTAAGTAAGACTTACCATTGTTAAGTATATAACATTTATAACCAAAAATCCTGAAATAGGATAGATTTGGTTTTCTGCCTTTCACAATCTCATAAGGGGTCTTATTGTGGCTCTTGGTGATAGTAGCCCTATAGATTACATGACATGCAGTATTAACTGCCTCAGCCCAGAAATATTCTGGGAGATATGTGTCACTCAACAGGGTTCTACCTAGCCTCTATCAAGGTTCTATTTTTCCTCTCAACAATACCATTTTGCTGAGGTGTTCTTGGTGAAGAAAATTCCTGAAAAATTCCAAATTCTTCACACAGTTTTGTCATTCTGTCAGACTGAAATTCAGTACCATGGTCACTTCTGATTTTGACCACTGTACTGTCCAATTCATTCTGAATTTGTATAACAAAGCTGTATAAGATACTTGGAGTTACAGATTTCTGTTTAAGGAAGAACACCCAGGAAAACCTTGAGTAGTCATCTACAACCACAAATGTGTAGACCTTCCTACCTAGGCTGTGAACTGGCATAGGACCAAAGAGATCCATATGCAAGAGGTATAAGCACCTCACAACATCTTTGTTCTCAATGCTATTAAAGGTGGATCTAGTCTGCTTGCCCTTTTGATAAGCTGAACATATCCCATCCTTAATACACTTAACCTGAGGACCATTCCTCACTAACTCTTTACTATAGAGTTGACCAATTGTCTTATAGTTAAAATTGGCTAGCCTCTTGTGCCATTTGACACAATGAGAGACTTTCTCATCAGCTACAAGACACACAGGAGAATCATTGTTCTCACACATAATGTCTAGACAATAGACATTTCTCTTCCTATAACCTGTCAGAATGATCTTTTGATCATTTGACCTCCTGATATGACAACCATCTTTGACAAATGAGATGTCATATCCTAAATCACTCAGCTGACTTATACTAATGAGGTTGTGTTTCAAACCTTTAACATAAGCCACTTGAGTAATTGTAATAAGGTTGCTAAAAATGTTACCAAGGCCTTTGATGATTCCTTTTTCAGAACCACCAAAGGTGACTTTAGGACCATCCTTGATTGGTGTATAGTCCTTCAGCAATCCCCTAGTTCCAGTCATGTGCCTGGAACATCCAATGTCCAAGTACCATATTGGGGCATGGCCACTTGGACTCACTTGCAAAACAGATTACTTTACCTTAGAACCCAAAAACTTCTTGGGTCCTTGGTGCAAGTTAGTCTGATTCTTAACAGAACTACTTGTAGCTTTTCTAGCAGGCTGTTTGCTACTCACCTTGGCATTAGAATTATGCCAACAGTGTATGGCAAAGTGGCCTATCTTGCCACAGCACTAGCACTCAAATCTATTGTACCTTTGTTTAGGTACAACCCTGGCTGTTTTGTCTACAGCAGGCTTCTTGTTGAGCACTGGGGCTTTGCCCTTAGAGTTGGACTGTACAGTGCTGGCAGGTTTAGTAAACTCCAATCCAGTTTTACCCTTTTGAGGAATGAAATCATCTATCAAAGGTAGAACAGACTTTGGTTTAGAAAACCTTGCTACTATATCTCTCTCTTTCTGAAGACTAATCTCTAGATTTCTGATTTGATCATTTTTAAATGTTATATTCCCCATCTGAATAACAGTAATGTGCTTCAGTCTGGCTATTTCATTTAATTTATGATCAAGCAACTTGTCAAAATCTGTTGCAGCAACTTTAAGACTGACAATCTCCTTAGCCTGAGATTTGGCCAAGAGTTTGCTTTTCTTCAAAGCCTGCAACACTACTCTATATTCATCAATCAACTGATGAATATCTCCTTCAGATTCAGATCCACTAACATCACTTGATGCTGATGTATCTGAATCTGACTCAGTACTAGAAATTGAACTAACAGAACAATTTTGTACCTGACTTGCTCCACGCTGATCCTGGATTTTGTCTCCTTCTGATAAGGCCATCAGTCCCTGGCACTGATTGTCCTCATGCTCATATATTGAGTTCATTAATTGTATGAACTCATCTTCCTCTTCTTCAGCAAACAGTCCAATATAAGCTTCAGCTTCTGAATCTGATTCTGAAGATGACATATCAGACAGACTTTTGTCCTTCTTAGCAACAAAGGACCTTTCCTTTTTGCCCTTGATTTGAGTCTTCTTCTTATCAGTTGACTCTTTCTTCTTCTCTGGACAGTCAGCAACAACATGTCCCTGTCTGTTACAACAATAACAAACTATCTTTGAGGATGTAGTCTTACTTTGCCTAGACTTTTTCTTTCATTCTTTGATTACTTCTGTGAAGTGGATGGCTTAGACCTCCACTGTTTCTTCTTAAGAAACTTCTGAAAATGTGTAGTGAAAGCTACAAAATCTTCATCACTCTCACTGCTTTCAGAATTCTTGCTTTCTGACTCATTTGTCTCAATCTCAGCAATTTTTGGAGGTGGAGATGGAGACTTACTTTTATATTTCCTAGTGGCTTCTGTCTTGAAAGCCACAGCTCTTTCTTTGTGCTCAACTCTGGTAGTTTTCTCTTCCTCCTTTCTTACCATTAACTGCATCTCATATGATAACAGTTTTCCAAACAATGTTGGAGGAGGAATGTCTGCTAATTTGGCCATTTCCCTTATGGCACAAATCTTGGTGTCTCAGTCCTTTGTCAAGGATCTCAAGAACTTATCATTCAATTCATAATTGCTGAACTCTCTTCCATAAGACATCAACTCATTGACTATCCTATAGAATTTCTTGTAACACTCAGTTATGCTGTTAGACCTACCTTGTCTGAAGCTTTCATACTCTTGCTTTAACAAAGACTTCCTATCTTGTCTAACTTCTTCAGATCCCTCCATATAGACTATCAGTGTATCCCACATTTCTTTAGAAGTTTTACAGTGAATCAAATTCTGAAATGTTGCATCATCTATTGCACTCACTATAATATTTTGGGCCCTCTTATCCATAGTGGCCATAATAATCTCATCTTTTGTCATCTCTGAATAGTCCTTAGGAGTTCTCTTTTTTGCATCCAGGATAGATACTTTCATGGGCATATATGACCCTTCTTTGACTGTGATATAGATTCTAGGGTCAGAGGCTTCCATAAAAAGTCTAACCCTTTCTTTCCAAATGCCAAAAATTTTCTTTCTGCAGATTGGTAACTTCATGGATCCTAACTTTTTGTGATTCTCTGTTGAACCCATTTTCTTGATTCTTGATTATGCTGATTCTGCCTAAAGGATCTTTTACTCAGACAGTTATGTCCTTTTTGAGTAACCTTGCTCTGATACCACTTGAAAGAACTAGTGCCTAAACACCTAGAGGGGGGGGTGAATATGTGCACTTAATCTTTTTAAACTTTGATGACAGAAACACAGAAATATATGCAATTCTTCATAGCAATACAGCACATACACCACAGCAATCACAGAATAAAGCACACACAGAGAACACACAGATTTTTCAGTGGTTCCCCAAGGTCTGGGTACATCCACTTTCCCCCTTCGCCTATCTAGTAGTGTACTAGATTCGGCCAAACTACTCCACTACTCCTCAGATCCTCAGATCTTACAGCTCAGAACCCCAAACAGGTTCCTACAACTCAGAGTGATCCCACTCCTACAACTCAGGCACACAGCCCTACCACTTAGTCTTCACAAAGACCTACACTCAGCCATTAACAAGGTCTACACTCAGCCCTCAATAAGGCCTACACTCAGAGTAATGAATCTCCTACACTCAGGCACACAGGCCCTACCACTCAGCCTTTATAATTTCAGGCTTACAACTCAGATCCCTTAGGATCCTACAAGAAATTAAAATTGTACAGTATATAACCACAACTCAGAATGAGAGAGAAGAGTTGACTGGTTTCTTGATGAGTTCTTGGAATAACTTTACTGAGATCAACCTCCCTTGGCTTTCTTCAAAGCTTCTTGAATTAGAACACAGTAGGGTTGAAACTCTATGCAGATGATCTTCAATCACTGCTGACTTAAGAATTAGATCTCAATCTGAAACTTTCTTCACAGCCTGGTTCAACAGCTGTCTTCTTAGAAGAAGCGCTCTCTCTCCAACTTCTTAGATCTTCACTTGAAGGTCTTCTTGTTTTAGTGTTGTTAGATCTTGAATGATTTCTTCCTCAATTCTGTCGAAGGAGAAGGGTCTTTATATAGACTTTCTCCAAGGTAACCGGCTGTTCCGGTTTCTAATAACTTTCTGACAGCACTGACAGTTGCAGTAGACCGGCTGGAATGGCAGCTGTCAAGTCATCCAGTCACTTCTTGAATTTTCTGTAACTATCTGAAAGTGTCGAGACAGTGAGTCTTTAAGTGTCGACACTAATAGACTAAGTGTCGACACAAGTAGACTAAGTGTTGACACTAGCCTTGTTGGTGTCGACACAACTCCTTGTGTTGTTGTATCTGTATCTCGACACAGCTTCTTCTGAATGTGTCGACACTGATTCTGTGTGTCGACACAAGCCTTTTGTTGAATGTGTCGACACTAATTGAAGGTGTCGACACAAGTACTTCAATATTTTATCTGATTTCTGCTGAGTGTCGACACAACTCCTTTGTGTTTACACAAGCCTTCTTGTGTTGAACTTTGTTGAGTGTCGACACATCTCCTTTGTGTCGACACATGCCTTCTATGTTGAACCTTTTGCTGAGTGTCGACACATCTCCTTTGTTTCGACACATTCTCCATGTGTTGAGACTTTTGCTGTGTGTCGACACATCTCCTTTGTGTCGACACATGTACTTAAACTCTGTTGAAGTTTGCTGAGTGTCGACACAGCCTCCTAGTGTCGACACTTGTACTTAGACTTTCTTGAAATTTGTTGAGTGTCGACACAGCCTCCTAGTGTCGACACTTGTACTTGAACTTTGTTGATGTTTTGCTGAGTGTCGACATAGCCTCCTAGTGTCGACACTTTTGATGTCGACAAAGTTTCTTAGGGTGTCGACACTGTTTCTAAGTGTTGACATTGATTCTTTAGACATTTCTTCATTGAGTGTCGACACTTCCTGTATGTGTCGACACTTTTCTTCTGGTGTCGACTCTGCATTCCTGTTGTCGATACAATTACTCCAAGTGTCGATAGCTTCTCTGGGTATTGACACAAGCCTTCTTAAGTGTCGACACTTTTATTCTACGTATCGACACATGGACTTAGAAACTTTTGGCTTTCCTTGCAATTACTTAACCTGCACACATCAACTCAAAAACACATCAAATACACCATGATGTATATCATTGAGTAGGGTGAGGCTTCTTCAAATCAGGTACATATTTCCAATGTACCCAACATGACTTTCGACATCGTCGTTGGATTTATAGCGCCAGTATTTAGCTACGATTCAAAATTCGTTATATTCTGAGTTGCTTTGGATTTCGGATCGTTTTAAGATTTAATGTGATGTAATATTGATTTGTAAATAAATAAATTATTATTATATATATATATATATGCGTAATAACCAAACCCTAGTTTTATTATTCATTGTCTTCCCCAACCCGATGGCGTGGTTTCGCTAGATAGGACGTGTGGACGGACGGAGCTTTCGGCCGGCGATTTCGGGAGATCTGGTGGTCAGTTTCGACGTTTGAGTGGAGATTTGGAAAGCTCTCGGCGTGGGCTTCACGATCGTGTTAAGCTTTCCCCAATTACTCGAATTTTGTACGTTAGGGTTAGCATTTTTGACCTCCTTTCACCTCCAAATATTTTAGGAAACATTGTTACGACAATTTACTGCCGATCCTTGAAGCGACGCGAGCGAGCGGCGTTTCTCCGGAGCTTTGAGGCAAGTGGATTTCTATCCCTTGCTTGTTTGTTTTTACTTGACCTCTCTTCTCGTTTCTTCCTCCCTTAGAGAATAGGAGTAGCATAGGAAGCAAGAAAAGATCCCTCTAGGTTAGATCTTGATTTTCGGTCAACCATAGAAATTAGGAAAATTTGAGACAAGTAAAATTCGGCGTATATCGAGTTAGAACTCGTCGAGTATTGTCGGGATTAGGTAAGGAATTTTGCCGAGTAACGGTATGTAGCCTAAGTAGAATTCGGTGGGTATCAGGTTGATATTCAGCGAGTATCGCCGAATTTAGGATAAGTCATTTTCGGCGATTATCGCCAGTCACTTATGAGAGTATCGTTGGATCTGCTAAGTCATATTCAGCGAGTATCGTAGGTTAGTTGAACGCAGTTCGACGAACGTTGAGTGCCTGTTCGTCGAGTATCGCCCGAATTCGCAAGTCATTTTCGCCGAGTATTGAGAGATTCACCGTTTATCGCCATAAAATTCATCGAGTATGCGTGAGTTTCGTCTGGTATATGATGAGTCAACATTTTACACTGATTTTTGGACTCATCTGGGCTAGTTTTATCGTCTTAGCACTACACTTGAGAGCCTTTATTGCTTATTTGTGCTTATGTACCTATTTCACGATTAAGTGCACTGTAGGCCCGCTTCTGTGTGCTTTCTGTGTTTCTAATTTGTTGTTATTCTTTAGCCTTATCTCGGGGATGTGGTGTGCACGTTTTGGTTGCCTATCTGCCCCTTCTGCTGGTACAGTGGTCGTGTGCGTGCTCCGGAACTGCTCGAGATGACGATGCAGGAATACTGCGCACGACCACTGGACTTACTGCGCACGACCACTGGTCGTGCGCCCCTGATCGTGCGCATTACACCCCCTTTTTCATAATCATGTCTCGGTAATCGCACGAGCACTGGCCGTAGTGCGCATGACCACTGGTCGTGCGCCACTGCTCGTGCGCATATATGATGATGCTTCTTGTCCAGGTTGCAGGTTTATTTGGAAAAGCCGCACGATCATCGACCTACAGTGCGCACGACCACTGGTCGTGCGCCATTGATCGTGCGCACTGCTTCTGCTGCCTCCGTATTTAAGGCCCTGCTCCGCCTTTTAGGTCAACGCCTGTCATTTGCTGTGATCGGAGAGTGCGCGGGAATCACCATTTCACTTCTCCAGCTGCTCCATGACTTCCACCTTCGTCGGGAAGCCATTGCCAACTACTCCGAAGCTTTTCAACTCTCCGGCGAAGCCCTCGGCCATTGATGACTTCAACTCCAAGCTTCCTGCAGAGTTGGTGAAGTAGATAACCTAGAGAACGGACTTAAAGGCCTTCCAGGTGACAGCTCGTTGGTACCGGAAGCCTCCTTGGACTGAGCCCGGAAGCGGATTGACAACTCGCTACTCCGGCCACGACCCGCGGTGGATCTTCAATCTTTTTGGTTTACTCCTCTTCCCCTTCCTCTGTAGTATGAATGTTTTGAGCAGTGTAATGAACATTTCCATACATGAACATCAAGTTTATTTTATAGCTAATGGAATGTTAGTATTTTCTTCTGCTTGTGAGTATTGTCTGTGAATGTGCCTCGATCACCTCGCATCCACTTCATTCCCGTGTCTTGTCCGATTGCAATCCACACAAGAACACTGCAATCCATTAGCTTCCCTTCCACTCGCCCAACTGAAGTTCGGCATCGCGGCCGACAAACCCACTCCACCTTGCGAAGCGGTGCCTTCGACCCGCATAGCTTTTACTAGTTCAGTAGATCAAACATCCACATTCTCTCAAGTCCTCTATTTCCTTTTTGTTCTATTTTTAACTCTCATAACGATATTCTCGGCACTGTTGCCATTCTACGCTAATTGCATTCCTCAAGAGACTGACACTCGGGGATTTATTCCCAAAACTTTATTACTTGTGCGACCGGTGCGCTTGCCGATTTACACGCATCAAGTTTTTGGCGCCGTTGCCGGGGAATGCAACTGTAGAGTGTCTTCGGATGACTTCCAATATTGTTATAAGAGTTAGTATTTTTTTGTTTTGACTGCTGTTTCCTTCTAGTGTATAGTGTTTGCCACAGTGAATGCAGGGTCGAGGCACAGGAGATCTAGTAGCCTACTACCCCTTTTCATTCAAGCCTCTCTCAATGACTACAATTCAGCAGCAGACTTATAAAGCAAGCCTTATCAACCTCACATACCGAGCAGAAACGGGAAATAACAGTTTCGAGATCTCGCCTGACCTCATTGAATACATCATCGAAAACTGTCAATTCAGCGGAGACGGAAAAATAGATGCACTATGCCACGTGCAGCGGTTCTTAGAAATTTACAACACTTGTACGCCAAATGCTGCCAACAATGAGCAGCAGAGGATCCGACTCTTCTCCTTCTCCCTGAAAGACGAAGCAAAGCGATGGTATCAAGATATTCGGAAGGGAATATCCTCATCCTGGAAACAACTCGAAAGGAAATTTTTGGCCAAATTCCGACAACCGATGCTAGCAATAGACAATTACAAGGAGCTAATCACCTTCACCCAAAGAAATGAAAAGACCTTGTTCGATACATGGGAGCGTTTTCAGTCCCTGCGAAGGGAATGCTGCAGAGTGGAAATGTCAGACATCCTCCTAATCCAAACCTTCTACTTCGGCATCGCAGACAGATTCCGGCCATTACTTGACATCGCAGCTGGTGGAACCCTGTTTAACAAATCCAGTGAGGATGCCTGGGAAGTTATAGACAACATTGCCCAAACTAGTAGGCATTGGAACTCTCCGCCTTCTCCCGACTTTCCGGTAGAGATAAATTCAGTAGTCTCTGAGGAAGCCACCGACCACAATCTCTCGTCAAAGACAGCAATTTTTTTCTTACACGTGCAAAATGATGGAGATGTTCAATGACCAAGCCACTACCATTCAGCGCCTACAAACCGCCATAGGGATTCTCACGGAAACATTACTATGTTCAGTCAATCATAAACATGAAACGGTACATACTATGAGATTGAGAAGCGGAAAAAGCCTAGAGAGGGCCTCGCCTCCTGACCCTCCCACACAATCACTCCGCGAGCCCATCGTCGATTTGATAAAGGAACCCCCGTCCTCACCTACCGCACAAGAACCCATGGCAGTACTACAACCTGTGAAGAACTCCGTGAAGCCGCCATTTCCCCACCGACTGCAAAACGAAAAGGCTGAAAAACAATTTCATAAATTCCTCGAGATCATGAAAGGAGTGCAAATAAGTATACCTCTGACAGAAGCCATCACTCAGATCCCAGGATATTCCAAGTTCCTAAAGAACCTCATCACACGGCGTAAATCTTTAGAAGGACTGAAAATGATCAATCTCACTGAAGAATGCTCAACTCTCCTCGCCAACTATTCCCTAACCAAACGAAGAGATCCGAGCAGTTTTACCATCCCCTGCAGAATTGGCCTCCACCGATTCGGACGCCCATTATGTGATTTGGGAGCTTCAATAAATCTAATGTCGCTCTCCGTCTTCCGCGAGCTAGGAGTTGGGATTCTACAGCCAACCCACCTGAGATTGCAATTAGCTGACAGATCGGTAAAACAACCGGCCGGAATAGTCGAAGATCTCACTGTCATGGTCAACAACCTCTCCTTCCCAGCAGATTTCGTCATTCTTGACATGATGGCCGATCCCAAAGTGCTTATAATACTAGGATGGCCTGTCACAACCCGCATTTTCTCAACGATAAAACCGTATCAGAGCTAGAGAAAATGCGTGCCGTGATGCCACGTCGTGCAGGGGATAACTGCACACGCTCAGGCAAAACTCCACACCTTAGATTTTAAGGAAAAACGTTGATTAATTATGAAAGGAAAGCAGTTATGTTGATTGGCCGTATCCCTCGGCACGGTGGATCAGCTAGTCCACAATTAAAAGTATAAGTATACGCAGCAGAAAATAGTTTGGTTCAATTAAGTTGACACCCTAGTGAGCATAAGTGTCCCCGAGGGACAACTCATGCTATGCACGACTCTAAGTGAATATAATAGATATAAAAGGTAGTCTTTTTACGCTAAGGAAATATAGTGTCTTTGTTTTATAATTATGCTATGCATGATATACATATAATAATGCTTTTAGGGTTTAAAATATCTAACATGCAACCTAGCAAAAATCCTTCCCAGAAGCAAGTAAACAACCACTAATAGGCAAAAACAGCAGTTTAAGTTCATACCCAGCATCGCAAGAAGCCACCAGTGGGCGCCAACAACCTGACACGAACCCACTGGTGAGTATGTATGTCTATACAGAAAAGTAAAGAACTACCTCACAGAATCGGGATCAGCTGTCTCAGCTACCCAAGAGGCCGCAAACCAGCCCCTCCAAAAGAACTAGCCGCTGAACCGGCTACAACCTGGACCTGAGGCATTCAAGAAAAGAACACCTCAGCAAGGAAATAATCAAAAGTGTAAATAAAGCATTAGAGTTAAGAGCAAAAAGAAGGGTTTACCAACCCGACAACAAGCTGCTATAAGCAAAAGAAAGAGCATGATAGTAAGAAAAGAGCACTGTCTAAAGCATAGCAAAGCACGCCAAGTGCGAGCAATAAAAGCAACAAGCTCAACAAAAGAGTCTAACATTCCTAATACGTGGGTAAGTGGCAGTGGTCAAAAACATGGATCTGAATACATAACCAAAATCAGATCCAACAAAAAGGGCTAAGGGGTCGCCAGTGGCAGCTTTAGGGTCCCACACACCAACCCAAACCAGGGCAAACAGGCGGTGGCCACAGCTCTCCACGTCAAAATCCACCCCTCGAGAGGCCACTAAAACTCCACCACCTGCCACAACCCAAGAGTCGGCAAGCAAAAATTTGCCGAACACCCAATACCACCCCCTAAAGGAAGGGAAAAGTCACACTAACAATCCTAAGGTACACATGAACTCAGGACAGAAAAGTCGAGCCCACTCGACGCAGCGTGGAGTAAACTCCACTCACCTGACGCCTAAAAATACTTAGCCGCAAGTCCTACGCTGGGTGACGGCGTGGAGTGAGCTCGGCTCACTCGACGCTGTCAGCGCTTTCCACTTAGGGTAAACGTGAGTCTTGCTAAAAATCGCAGCTTAAGACATCTCATACGCGAAAAATAGAGAGTTGGAGATTTAATCCCAACCCACCGTTCCGTCCTAACTACACGGAGCTACCGCAACTAACCCTAAACTGTAACTAACAACCACCTCACCCTAACTCTAGCTACCCACTGGACACTAAACCTCCGACAAAAGAGAACATTGATTAAAATTCCAGAAAAAAGAAATGAGGAATCAGCACTTGATTAAAAGCTTGATGTAATAACTTAACCTGCTGCCCTAGGGAGGAAAAAGGACAAAGAGAACAGAGCTTTGCAGAAGAAATAAAAAAGATCATGGGTTAGAAAATAAATTTGGCAAGGGCAAGGGGCCACTTGCCTCTACCTCTTCGGAAAAACAAACAACAGCCGCACCACGGCTTGGCTCCGGCGGCAAGATCGGCCACCTAGAAGACCAAAGCTGAAACTTGAGGGAAGAAAGAAATCAGATATTTAGAAATTCCTGGAATCGAACCCTAAATCAAGAAAAACTTACATGGAAGGGAAGATCTAGCCAAGAGCAAACCGAATCCGCTATCACACGAGAAAAAAAACGGGCTCTAACCTTCCCGAAATCGCCGGCCAAAACAACCACCGCCTCCTCTCAAAACCCTTCCGCTGGAAGCTCTCCAGACTCGGGAACGATGAAAAATGAGGAGGAAAAACAGTTCACGGCAACAAAAGACGATTTCAGGAAAAAAAAGTACGGAACACGCCCAAGACACGCCCGTGACACGGCCCGACACGCCCGTGTCACGGGGCGTGTACTCACACACTCGACGAACGTCGATCTCTACTCGACGAAAACACGGGACACGCCCCCAAGACACGCCCGTGACACGGCCCGACACGCCCGTGTCACGGGGCGTGTACTCACGCACCTACCCACTCGACGAAATTCGATCTCCGCTCGACGAAGCAAGGGACACGCCCTATGACACGCCCGTGTCACAGGCCGTGTACCAACTCGAACACCGCCCGACGATCGTGGAGCGCCGATCGTCGAACAGAGAGACACGCCCCAATGTCACGCCCGTGTTCGACACAACACGCCCGTGACAGGGCCGTGTTCTCACTAAACACCGCCTGACGACCATCGAGCTCAGCTCGACGAACCGAAGGGGGACACGCCCGTGACACGCCCGTGTCACGGCCGTGTTCCTACAAAAAACCCTGTCGACCAAAAATTCGTCGACCGGAGGAACAGGAGCTCTGCCCGAGCACGACACGCCCTGGGTCACGGGCGTGACCCAGGCCGTGTCACCCAAACTTACACAGAAAAGAAACCTGCTAACACCTAGCAAACAAGAGACAAGGTACCAGCCTACAAGCTCAGCCACAACAGACCACGCACAGCACAGCAAACATTACAAACATGCAGCTAACAAAACAACGCCGAAACGACGCGAAGGCAAACGATCTCGGATTTCGACCAAAACTCGCACCGTAGCTAAACAACCAAGCCACGAAAACAACGGCGAGGTCGAAAACAACATCCGACGATCGAACACTCGGGCTAACACCTCCCGAAGCCAAAACGCAAGCTTTTCCCTAAGAGGCCCAACCGAGTCACCAAAACAGACTCCGGCTAGCTGGGGAAACTTGTCAACTGGCTACCACCAGGCTACACAAGGAACCTACAGAGCTAGGACCGCGCTCTACAACGGCGAAGGGCCGGAAATGCGTCATCGTAACGCCAATCCAAAATCAAACAAAACACAGAAAAACCGGGGGCGTTACAGCCACTCCCCCTAAAAGAAAGTTTCGCCTCGAAACTTTACTCACAACACTCCTATGAAGAAGGAGAGAGAAAGAGCCAGGAAAGGACTATATAATCATAAATAAAACAAAACATACCAGGCACAAGCTCAGGGAAACAGATGAGGGTAAGCCTCCCTCATAGACGACTCCAACTCCCAAGTCGCGCTTTTTACATCCTGATTCCTCCATAAAACTTTAACCATCGGAATAGTCCTTTTCCGCAGCGCACGAACCTGAGAATCCAGAATGCGGACAGGCACCTCCACATAAGAAAGATTCGGCTCCAACTGAGGCACAGAATCCAAAACCTGCCTGCCATTCGATACACATTTCCGCAGCTGACTGACGTGGAAGACATTATGCACGCCAGGGAAATTTGCGGGCAACGCCAGCCTATAAGCTGATATCCCAATCCGCTCAACAATCGAAAATGGCCCCACGAACCTCGGGTCTAACTTCCTGTTCTTGCCAAAACGCTTGACTCCGATCAACGGGGAGACCTTTAAGAACACCGAGTCCCCCACAAAAAATTCCAAATCCGATCTACGCCGATTGGCATTTTTCTCATATCTCTCCTGGGCTATCTGAAGCTTTTCCCGAATAAGCTTCACAGCAGTTTCCATTTCCTCGAGTGCTTCTGGACCCAACAAAGGTCTCTCGCCAACCTCAGCCCAAAACAAGGGAGTCCTGCAGCGCCTCCCATACAAAGCTTCGAAAGGAGCCATTTGCAAGCTTTCTTGATAACTGTTGTTATACGCAAATTCCATAAGCCGCAAGCGCTCATCCCACGCTCCTCCGTGCTCCAGAATATAACATCGGATCATATCTTCCACAATCTGATTTACTCGCTCTGTCTGACCATTGGTCTGGGGATGATAAGCTGTGGAATATCTCAAATCTGTACCCAACCCTTCTTGAAGGCTCTTCCAAAAACGAGATGTAAACCTGGAGTCTCGATCCGATATGATACTCACGGGTACACCGTGCAATCTAATAACCTCATCCAAATACAGCTCGGCTATCTTCCTCATCGGATAATCGATCTTAAATGGTACGAAGTGAGCACTCTTCGTCAATCTGTCTACGATCACCCAAACTGAATCATGCCCTTTAGGAGATCTCGGTAAGCCTGTGATGAAATCCATCGAGATACTCTCCCACTTCCACATCGGAATCTCTAAGGGAGTTAGCTTGCCACCAGGCCTTCCATGGTCGGCCTTCACACGCCTGCAAGTGAAGCACTCAGAAACAAATCTGGCTATGTCCTTCTTCATCCCATACCACCAGGCAATCTGCTTTAAATCATGGTACATTTTGGTAGACCCTGGATGGTAGGCAACACTAGATCCGTGGGCTTCTCTGCACACCATATCCCGGATATCCCCAACTGCGGGAATGCAAAACCTGCCACGATACTTCAAGGTACCTGCATCATCTATAGAGAAATCTGGTAATTCACCCTTTTCAGCTCGAAGGTACAAATGCAAAAGATCGGGATCATCCTTCTGATGCAGTCGCATAAGCGCAATCCACGAAGGTTCTGCCACTGTCAAGCTACTCTGCGAATCGCAGCTTCCCACAGAAATGTCCATCAACAGAAACTCTTCCACAAGACACTCGGCGGAGAGATTGAAAATCTTTCCTGACTTCCGACTTAGGGCATCGGCCACCACATTTGCCTTACCCGGATGATACTGGATTTCTACATCATAGTCGGCCACGTACTCCAACCACCGCCGCTGGCGCAGATTCAACTCTTTCTGAGTGAAGACATACTTCAAACTCTTATGATCCGTGAAAATCTTGCACTGCGCGCCATACAGCAAATGCCTCCACAATTTCAACGCATAGATCACGGCTGCAAACTCAAGGTCATGCGTAGGGTAATTCCTCTCATGAGTCTTTAGCTGCCTCGACCCGTACGCAATCACCTTCCCGCCCTGCATCAAAACGCAGCCCAGTCCGACGTGCGACGCGTCCACATATATATCATACTCACTATCTTCAGTAGGCAAAGACAGAACTGGAGCTGAACATAACCTTCTTTTTAATTCCTCAAAAGCCTCCTCACACTTGCTATCCCATATGAAGGCTGCATTCTTCTGCGTCAACCTGGTCAACGGCGCAGACAAAGTAGAGAATCCCTCTACGAATCTCCTATAATATCCAGCCAAGCCCAAGAAACTTCTGATCTCTTTGGGAGTAACAGGCCTCGCCCATTCCATAACAGCAGCGATCTTTTCTGGGTCCACCGATATTCCCTCCTTATTCACCACGTGGCCGAGAAAAGAAACTTGAGGCAACCAAAATTCGCATTTGCTCAGCTTGGCGTATAGATTATGGTCTCTCAGAGTCGCCAAGACCAGATGCAGATGCCGATCATGCTCCTCCGCATCTTTAGAATACACCAAAACATCATCTATAAAGACAATCACAAACTTATCCAGGAAGTCCTTGAAAACTCTGTTCATCAGATCCATAAAAGCTGAGGGCGCATTAGTCAAACCAAATGACATAACTAAAAACTCAAAATGCCCATGACGAGAGTGGAACGCCGTCCGCGGAACATCTGACTCCCGAATCCTCAACTGGTGATAGCCCGATCGAAGATCTATCTTGGAAAACACGGCACTACCACGCAGTTGGTCAAACAGATCGTCAATCCGAGGCAAAGGGTACCTGTTCTTAATAGTAACCTTGTTCAGTTCTCTATAGTCGATGCATAGCCTCATCGACCCATCCTTCTTTTTAACGAACAGCACTGGTGCACCCCATGGTGAAGAACTCGGCCTAATGAACCCTTTTGCCAACATCTCATCCAGCTGAACTCGCAACTCTTCCAGCTCTCGCGGGGCCATCCGGTACGGCGCCTAGGCAATAGGACGCGTGCCTGGCTCCAAATCTATAGCAAACTCGACATCTCGATCGGGGGGAAGACCGGGAAGATCATCAGGAAACACATCGGAGAAGTCACACACCACAGGGATCTCTTGCAAACACGGCACTCTAACAACAGCCCCTACCAGAGAGACCACACAGGCAGAACAACCAGAATCAAGCAACTTCCGAGCACGCACCGCAGAAATGACTGGAGACTCCTGGAGAGAATACCCATAAACGCTCCCTGGCTGACCGTTGTCCTTGACGAAGTCCAAGTGCTTACCCTTGCACTGGATCACAGCATCGTACCTTGACAACCAGTCCATGCCCAAGATAACATCGAAGTCCTCCAGGTCAATCACCTTCAGATCTGCCTTGGCTAGAAAATCCCCCAACAAGATCGGACAATCAAGGACACCCAGGTCCGTAACCACAGAGTCACCGGAGGGGAACTTAACGCAAAAGGCACCACCAACACGATCTAGGCCCAAACTGAACCGCTCCACGAAGGCTCTAGCCACAAACGAGTGGGTATCGCCTGAATCGAAGAGAACGCACGCCCAGCGGTTCTTTACCTTAAATCGTCCTACAAATAGCGCACGCATCTAAGGAAACAAACGCTAAAACGAAAACTACAACCACAAAGGGATCATAACGAAATGACTGAGGAGAAGTCAAACCTGAGATAACCTGGGTCGAAGTCTGTGCTTCGTCTGCCGAAAGCACATTCAGCTTCCCCTTTCCTCTATCCAATTGCTGAGGCGGTGGCAAAGCCTGGAGGGGAACTGGCTGCAGAACAGGCTGGAGCTGTGTGCACTTTGTCTTGAGATGACCCTTCTGCCCACACTGAAAACAGACTTTATCTCTCGACCAGCAAAGGGCAGCCTCATGCCCCTTCCTTCCACACAAGGCACACACCAAGTCTCCTCTGGGAGCACCCTGAATTGCGTGTACCTGATCCTTCTTCTGCGCTCCAAACCTTTTGAAACATTTCTCAAAGGGGTGGCCTGGTCGGCCACAGAAACTACAAACCTCTTTGCTCCTCTTTCTCGAGACCGCATCGGGTTCCTGAGGGCTCTTCCCTCCACCGGACTTTCGCTTATCCTTCCACAACTGCTGACCTCTATTCTTGGCATTCTCAATGGCCTCAACCCTCAAGGCAGCTTCGACCACGCTGGCATAACTGACTGCACCGTAGGCATTCGCTAACTGCTGAATGTCACTTCTCAGTCCACCCAGAAATCGCTTAACTCGGTCTGCTTCAACACTCACCAGACCAGGAGCAAACCGACTCAATTTACTAAACTCAATTTCATACTCACTGACCGTGAGTTTCCTCTGCTTCAAATGGAGAAAGTCATTCATCAGACGGTCCCTCTCGACTGAAGGCAAAAACTTACTCAACAGCATCCCTTTAAATGACTCCCAAGAGCATCCTGCCACCAAACTCTCCTTCTCCCTCAACCACCAATTCTTTGCCAAGCCCTTGAGCTGGTAGGCAGCGAGCATCACTCTCTAATCATCCGTAATCCCCGAATAAGAGAACATCTCCTCAATAGAAATCAGCCAGTCATCCAAAATCATGAAATCTGCTTGCCCATCGTAAGTAGGGGGTCTCAGTCGCTGAAACTGGGATATAAACGCCATCTCCGGGGGCACCACGACCAAAGGCACGGGAGGAGCAGGAGGGGCATGAACAGCTACCCCCTCAGCGGGGTCCGGAACTCTCGGGGCCTGTCCCGCCACCACTGCCACAAGGGACTGAATCTGAGCCTGCATAGCCACCACCTGCCTCGATAGGGTCTCATTACTCTGCCGCAGGTTTTCTACCAACGCCTCGCTCTGCGCTCCTGACGTCTCACCCTCGGATTGGGGGGTCGACCTCGTTGCAGGACGTCTCGCCATCCTATAATCGCACAAGCTTTAGACGAAACTTAGCCCAACAGCTAGAACAAAACTACCCGGTACAGACAAACACACTTAAATATGAACTTCAACTGCAAAACTTGCTCTGGGAGTTGTTTTATCATGATGATGTTATGCTTAACCTAAGATGGTTCACCACCATCATACTAACTCAGGTGCCTATACCATGAATGCATGCATTTGTATTCATTTTGACTCAAAACCATGTGTGTACATATGTCATCTTGCAAATCTTTAGCTTAACACGTTGTGCTTATGAAATGTTATGCTATGCATGATGTGCTATGCATTCTAAAAAAAAGCCTTAATGCATGCCATGGGCGGCGTACACATGAAAATGTTATGCATTCCATACTACATAACATTCCCATGCAACGAAAAAAGAAAACGTGCTAGCCGCATTCATGTGGTGAGGTTATGCATCCCATACTACATAACCCTCACATGTTGCCTCCTATGGTGGATCCATATACAAACACATATTATGCATCCTATACTACATAATATGCCCCGTATACTTCTTTATGCTCATGAGTGTAGTGTTCGTGATTTAGCCAAGACGTGCTGATGACATATCGGTGTGTGTATGGTATGACGCTAACCACTAATGCAAACAAGGGGAAAGGTTGCCCGACCATTTGTCAAGCAACCTCCCTCTGATACCAACTGTCACAACCCGCATTTTCTCAACGATAAAACCGTATCAGAGCTAGAGAAAACGCGTGCCGTGATGCCACGTCGTGCAGGGGATAACTGCACACGCTCAGGCAAAACTCCACACCTTAGATTTTAAGGAAAAACGTTGATTAATTATGAAAGGAAAGCAGTTATGTTGATTGGCCGTATCCCTCGGCACGGTGGATCAGCTAGTCCACAATTAAAAGTATAAGTATACGCAGCAGAAAATAGTTTGGTTCAATTAAGTTGACACCCTAGTGAGCATAAGTGTCCCCGAGGGACAACTCATGCTATGCACGACTCTAAGTGAATATAATAGATATAAAAGGTAGTCTTTTTACGCTAAGGAAATATAGTGTCTTTGTTTTATAATTATGCTATGCATGATATACATATAATAATGCTTTTAGGGTTTAAAATATCTAACATGCAACCTAGCAAAAATCCTTCCCAGAAGCAAGTAAACAACCACTAATAGGCAAAAACAGCAGTTTAAGTTCATACCCAGCATCGCAAGAAGCCACCAGTGGGCGCCAACAACCTGACACGAACCCACTGGTGAGTATGTATGTCTATACAGAAAAGTAAAGAACTACCTCACAGAATCGGGATCAGCTGTCTCAGCTACCCAAGAGGCCGCAAACCAGCCCCTCCAAAAGAACTAGCCGCTGAACCGGCTACAACCTGGACCTGAGGCATTCAAGAAAAGAACACCTCAGCAAGGAAATAATCAAAAGTGTAAATAAAGCATTAGAGTTAAGAGCAAAAAGAAGGGTTTAGCAACCCGACAACAAGCTGCTATAAGCAAAAGAAAGAGCATGATAGTAAGAAAAGAGCACTGTCCAAAGCATAGCAAAGCACGCCAAGTGCGAGCAATAAAAGCAACAAGCTCAACAAAAGAGTCTAACATTCCTAATACGTGGGTAAGTGGCAGTGGTCAAAAACATGGATCTGAATACATAACCAAAATCAGATCCAACAAAAAGGGCTAAGGGGTCGCCAGTGGCAGCTTTAGGGTCCCACACACCAACCCAAACCAGGGCAAACAGGCGGTGGCCACAGCTCTCCACGTCAAAATCCACCCCTCGAGAGGCCACTAAAACTTCACCACCTGCCACAACCCAAGAGTCGGCAAGCAAAAATTTGCCGAACACCCAATACCACCCCCTAAAGGAAGGGAAAAGTCACACTAACAATCCTAAGGTACACATGAACTCAGGACAGAAAAGTCGAGCCCACTCGACGCAGCGTGGAGTAAACTCCACTCACCTGACGCCTAAAAATACTTAGCCGCAAGTCCTACGCTGGGTGACGGCGTGGAGTGAGCTCGGCTCACTCGACGCTGTCAGCGCTTTCCACTTAGGGTAAACGTGAGTCTTGCTAAAAATCGCAGCTTAAGCCATCTCATGCGTGAAAAACAGAGAGTTGGAGATTTAATCCCAACCCACCGTTCCGTCCTAACTACACGGAGCTACCGCAACTAACCCTAAACTGTAACTAACAACCACCTCACCCTAACTCTAGCTACCCACTGGACACTAAACCTCCGACAAAAGAGAACATTGATTAAAATTCCAGAAAAAAGAAATGAGGAATCAGCACTTGATTAAAAGCTTGATGTAATAACTTAACCTGCTGCCCTAGGGAGGAAAAAGGACAAAGAGAACAGAGCTTTGCAGAAGAAATAAAAAAGATCATGGGTTAGAAAATAAATTTGGCAAGGGCAAGGGGCCACTTGCCTCTACCTCTTCGGAAAAACAAACAACAGCCGCACCACGGCTTGGCTCCGACGGCAAGATCGGCCACCTAGAAGACCAAAGCTGAAACTTGAGGGAAGAAAGAAATCAGATATTTAGAAATTCCTGAAATCGAACCCTAAATCAAGAAAAACTTACATGGAAGGGAAGATCTAGCCGAGAGCAAACCGAATCCGCTATCACACGAGAAAAAAAATGGGCTCTAACCTTCCCGAAATCGCCGGCCAAAACAACCACCGCCTCCTCTCAAAACCCTTCCGCTGGAAGCTCTCCAGACTCGGGAACGATGAAAAATGAGGAGGAAAAACAGTTCACGGCAACAAAAGATGATTTCAGGAAAAAAAGTACGGAACACGCCCAAGACACGCCCGTGACACGGCCCGACACGCCCGTGTCACGGGGCGTGTACTCACACACTCGACGAACGTCGATCTCTACTCGACGAAAACACGGGACACGCCCCCAAGACACGCCCGTGACACGGCCCGACACGCCCGTGTCACGGGGCGTGTACTCACGCACCTACCCACTCGACGAAAGTCGATCTCCGCTCGATGAAGCAAGGGACACGCCCTGTGACACGCCCGTGTCACAGGCCGTGTACCAACTCGAACACCGCCCGACGATCGTGGAGCGCCGATCGTCGAACAGAGAGACACGCCCCAATGTCACGCCCGTGTTCGACACGACAAGCCCGTGACAGGGCCGTGTTCTCACTAAACACCGCCTGACGACCATCGAGCTCAGCTCGACGAACCGAAGGGGGACACGCCCGTGACACGCCCGTGTCACGGCCCTGTTCCTACAAAAAACCCCGTCGACCAAAAATTCGTCGACCGGAGGAACAGGAGCTCTGCCCGAGCACGACACGCCCTGGGTCACGGGCGTGACCCAGGCCGTGTCACCCAAACTTACATAGAAAAGAAACCTGCTAACACCTAGCAAACAAGAGACAAGGTACCAGCCTACAAGCTCAGCCACAACAGACCACGCACAGCACAACAAACATTACAAACATGCAGCTAACAAAACAACGCCGAAACGACGTGAAGGCAAACGATCTCGGATTTCGACCAAAACTCGCACCGTAGCTAAACAACCAAGCCACGAAAACAACGACGAGGTCGAAAACAACATCCGACGATCGAACACTCGGGCTAACACCTCCCGAAGCCAAAACGCAAGCATTTCCCTAAGAGGCCCAACCGAGTCACCAAAACAGACCCCGGCTAGCTGGGGAAACTTGCCAACTGGCTACCACCAGGCTACACAAGGAACCTACAGAGCTAGGACCGCGCTCTACAACGGCGAAGGGCCGGAAATGCGTCATCGTAACGCCAATCCAAAATCAAACAAAACACAGAAAAACTGGGGGCGTTACATGGCCCTTCCTTGCCACGACCCGTGCCATTATCAATGTTGACCAAGGAGAGCTTACCCTAAGCCTGGGGGACTAAACGATTTCTTTCAACGTCCATGAACCTTCCCAACATCTCAGAATCACTAATTGTGACGAAGCAGATTTGATCGACGAACCGGACTTGTACAGCAAAATGATTCTTGACCCAGCCGAGCCAGTGTGGGAAGAGGAGGATGCCACTAATGTCCCGAGAACCCCGCATCCAACCAAAGAACCTTTCATCACATCTACCGTCACAACCACTGCGACAACTCTGAAGCCACAGCCTGAATCCCTGAAATACGCTTTCCTAGAGGAAGGCACAGCGTGCCCAGTCATTATCTCTACATCTCTCTCCGCCGACAACAAACTCGCCTTGGTTAATGTCTTAAAGAAATACAAAAATGTGTTTAGACGTTCATTAGCCGACATAAAAGGGATCAGCCCGGCATTTTGCATGCACAAGATTCTGCTTGAAGATCAATACAAGCCGTTGGCACAACCTCAAAGGCGACTGAACCCCAAGATGCTTGAAGTGGTACAGGCAGAAGTAATAAAATTGCCTGATGCAGGTATCATTTACCCCATCAGCGACAGCAAATGGGTCAGCCCAGTGCAAGTGGTGCCCAAAAAGGGCGGGATTACTATGGTGGCCAACGAAAAGAATGAATTATTACCCACCCGCGTGGTCACCGAGTGGAGAGTCTGTATAGACTACCGGAAACTGAATGAGGCCACCCGCAAAGATCATTTCCCGCTACCCTTCATCGACCAAATGCTGGAAAAATTGGCCGGTCATGAATATTATTGTTTCCTCGACGGGTACTCAGGATACAATCAAATCACAGTTGACCCCGATGACCAAGACAAAACGACGTTTACATGCCCTTCTGGCACCTTCGCATTCAGGAGAATGCCATTCGGATTGTGCAACGGCCCAGCAACCTTCAAGCGATGCGTGATTGCCATCTTCGGTGACATGATTGGAGACTTTCTCGAAGTCTTCATGGACGATTTTTCCCTTTTTGGTAACAACTTCGATTCCTGCCTTGTGAATCTAGACAAAGCTCTGAAGCGTTGTGAGGATACAAACCTTGTCTTGAATTGGGAAAAATGTCATTTCATGGTTCGCGAGGGCATTGTCTTAGGCCACAAATTCTCTCACAGGGGGATCGAAGTCGACCAAGCAAAAGTCAGTATCATCAAAAATCTTCCTCCTCCATCTTCCGCCAAGGGGATCCGCAGCTTCTTGGGACATGCCGGTTTCTACAGAAGATTCATCAGTGATTTCTCCTCCATATCCAAGCCCCTCACAAATTTGCTGGCCAAGGACATCCCGTTTGACTTCGAAAAAAAATGTATGCAGGCCTTCGAGACTCTCAAAGATCGACTCACTCCGCTCCAATCTTAGTGGCACCAGATTGGACTTTGCCTTTCGAAGTCATGTGCGACGCAAGCGATGTTGCAGTCGGAGCAGTGCTCGGTCAAAGGAAAAACAAAATCTTTCATACTATCTCCTACGCCAGCCGGACTCTCAACAATGCTCAACTGAACTATAACACTACGGAAAAGGAGCTATTGGCAGTGATCTTCGCTTTCGAAAAATTCCATTCATACCTAGTGTTATCTAAGGTCATTGTGTACACTGACCATGCCGCACTAAGGTATTTATTAAAAAAAAGACGACAAGCCCCGACTAATCCGTTGGATTCTTCTTCAACAGGAATATGACATCGAGATCCGAGATAAGAAAGGGGTCGAAAACGTCATCGCCGATCACCTATCAAGATCGGAGAGCAACACCGCAGGAGTTGTACACATCTGCAACCGCAACGAGATTGCCGACTGCTTCCCAGATGAAAAATTATTCACCATCTGTTCGCTCACTCCGACAATCACGTGGTACGCAGATATGGCCAACTACCTCGCTTGCCATTCTGTCTCCCCTCACCTGTCATCGCAGCAAAAGCGAAAACTACTGTCCGACGCCAAATATTATTTCTGGGAAGACCCGTTACTATTACGTACTTGCAACGACAGCATCATCCGGCGTTGTGTACCCGAGACCGAATTTCAATCCGTCTTAACACACTTCCACGATCGGGAGGCCGGCGGTCATTTCGGCGCCACCCGAACAGCACGCAAGATACTGCAATGTGGCCTATTTTGGCCAACCCTTTTTAGAGACACACAAGCTTACGTCGCAAAATGCAATGAATGCCAAAGGACAGGAAATATCTCCAAGAGGGATGAAATGCCTCTCAACAATATGCTCGTCTGCGAACCATTCGACGTTTGGGGAATTGACTTCATGGGACCCTTCCCAATGTCGCATGGAAAACTCTATATTATTGTCGCAGTAGACTATGTTTCCAAATGGGTCGAAGCCGACGCTGTCGCAGCAAACGATGCCCGCACCGTTTTGAATTTCATACACAAGAACATTTTCTCTCGATTCGACGCCCCACGCACCATCATCAGCGATGGCCGGAGCCATTTTTTGCAACAAGTCGTTCTTGGAACTCATGAAGAAATTTGGAGTCCACCACAAAATCTCTCTTGCCTACCATCCCCAAACCTGTGGGCAAGTCAAGGTCTCCAATCGCGAGCTCAAAAGAATCATCGAAAAATCCATCCATTCCAACCGAAAAGAGTGGGCCAAAAAGGTCGACGACGCCTTATGGGCGTACAGAACTGCCTTCAAAACCCCTATCGGTATGACCCCTTTTCAACTCGTCTACGGAAAAGCATGCCACCTACCAGTCGAGCTGGAACACAAAGCGCTATGGGCAACCAAATTGCTAAACATGGACATCGAAGCCGCAGCCGATAAGCGCCGCACTCAACTGAACGAATTAGAGGAGCTCCGGCATTTTGCATACGAAAATGCGCGGATATACAAAGAAAGAACAAAAAAATGGCATGACCGTCACATCATCCCCAAACACTTCCAACCAGGCGACCAAGTCCTGCTGTACAATTCCCGCCTCCGCTTATTTCCCGGCAAACTCAAATCGCGGTGGAGCGGCCCTTTCACAGTGATCGGAGTCTCCCCTTTTGGCGCCATCGAAATAGTCGGGAAAAGCGGAGACAATTTCAAAGTCAATGGGCACCGGTTAAAATTATATGATGGAGGCGCAACCACCGGCGACTCTCAAAGCCTGCAGCTCGCCGACCCCACGCAAAGCAATCGCGACACTCCTTGCTCGACAATGGCAGCACAGAGTTAGTCTACCACGCCTTCTGTTTCTTTTCTATTGTTTATATTTTCTGAACAAGACAGCTACTATATTTTTGTGAGCGCCCATCTGGGAGCCGACTGTTGTGTTTTTTTTATGAATCGATATTCTATTTGAACTGCTAATACAGGTATTTGGTCCACCTTAAGGACGGTAAACAAAAGTGCTTTCGGGAGACAACCCAAGTTGGACTGTTTGGTCCTATGCTGTGTTTTGAGTTCTGTTTATTTCTTCATATATATATATATGTGTCCATATTTTGTTTGGCTGGCATCCTTTAATCGCAGGTGCAGGAATATTTGAGGTGCGGCAACTTGGCCGCACTTGGACATATCATTGCACGACTGGTATGCTCAATTTTGAGCATAGGTACTTCCTACCCTAGCTATTTATCCTATTTGGAATGCTTATTTTTACTAGTTGTCAACTTTACGTCTGGGGGGAAGAGCATGTCTGTAATCACTTTACCACACTTTCTATTGCACACCAGTTTCTTGTTTACTTATTTCTTGCTTTATGTTGCACACACTGAATCACCCACACGAGTGCGCTCTTAACCACGCGCACAACCCGAGTATAATTTATTGCTTTTGTGTAAACTTTAAAATAGTGGTACTGGCTTAGGATTTCAGGATTGAGTAGTTCGAAACTCATGCAGTGCTCCTAATCGAATACTCATGGTTTGTGTAGAGTTAGGATAGAACTAATTTTTCTTTATGCTCGTAGATTTATTCTTTTCTGCACACGTAAATATTGTTTGTACTGCTCAAAATCTGAATCTGGGATAATCGTACGATAATGTAGGAATGTGTGTAGCTGCCACTAGACTCGTATTGCTCGAGTTGGGAGGAAGGATCATCTTTCTCGGTGGCTAAGAACTTGCCCTAAGCTACTCTCGAAGCATTGGTGCACGGTTAGTCAAGCGTGAGCATGACGTAGGCCTTCATTTTGGCTAGTTTGAGCCTTGTTTAGCCATTCCTACCCGTTAACCATTGCATGCCAAATTTGTGCCAACCCTTCCTTTGATCCAGCTCCACTCACTTTCACCAAGGCCTGAAGCTAAACCCACCTTCGCAATCAAATGCTTGAGCTGTTTTGTATTTACTGTTTTGCCGAGGTTGTGATAAGTGGACATTGTTTTTGGGGGTGCTGAATTTATTCCCGTTTTGATTGCTCCATTTGGGGATTGCTAGCGCAGAAAAGAAAACAACAATTTACGACAATAAAAAGCTGCTAGCGCAAAAGAGAAAAAAAAATATTATGAAAGAATTGCTTTGAGATTTCGATCCCCATCCTCTTTATTGAATTTGATCGGGTTCAGCCGTGTTCACACCCGGATTTCAAGCTAAGTCTGGGGGCGTGCGCCCCATTCTTTTTTAAGTGGCTGTTTTGGTTTGGGTTATTTTCGCTCGCTTTGGTTGCATAAAGCCTTCATGTTTATCTTTGACTACCAAGCCGTCGCCTAAGCCTCATTTCCTCCTACAAGTCCTACTGATTCACGCTTGAGTCTAACCCGCGCCGTGGAGAGAGTGTGAACGTGCAAGCGTATGGTCCCTGACATTGGTGGATTCCTTTGGAGGTGATCCTGAGTCCCAAACTTTGGCAATGCTCACCTTAGTGGCCTGCCTACTTTCTTCCTGCACATGATCGCAAGATTCTCCAGAATTCTAATTTTGAGCAATTACAATATTTATTTACGTCTGTCGAATAGTTTAAACTAGGTTGTATAATTAAAAAGTTTTTCTATTATATCTTCTATACCCATGATATATTTGATTTCTTGTCTTACTTCTTTTTGAATTTTCTGAGACAGTTTGCTATCTTCGAGTCCACGGAGTAATGATTTGCTCGGGACGTGCAAATGGTTAAGTCTGGGGGTGTGATGAGTCCACATTTTACACTGATTTTTGGACTCATCTAGGCTAGTTTTATCGTCTTAGCACTACACTTGAGAGCCTTTATTGCTTATTTGTGCTTATGTACCTATTTCACGATTAAGTGCACTGTAGGCCCGCTTCTGTGTGCTTTCTGTGTCTCTATTTTGTTGTTATTCTTTAGCCTTATCTCGGGGATGTGGTGTTCACGTTCTGGTGGCCTATCTGCCCCTTCTGCTGGTATAGTGGTCGTGTGCGTGCTCCGGAACTGCTCGGGAGACTCCGACGATGCAGGAATACTGCGCATGACCACTGGACTTACTGCGCACGACCACTAGTCGTGCGCCCCTGATCGTGCGCATTACACCCCCTTTTTCATAATCCTGTATCGATAATCGCACGAGCACTGGCCGTAGTGCGCACGACCACTGGTCGTACACCACTGCTCGTGCGCATATATGCTAATACTTCTTGTCCAGGTTGCAGGTTTATTTGGAAAAGCCGCACGATCATCGACCTACAGTGCGCACGACCACTGGTCGTGCGCCACTGATCGTGCGCACTGCTTCTGCTGCCTCCGTATTTAAGTCCCTGCTCCGCCTTTTAGGTCAACGCCTGTCATTTGCTGCGATCGGAGATTGCGCGGGAATCACCATTTCACTTCTCCAGCTGCTCCATCACTTCCACCGTCGTCGGAAAGCCATTGTCAACTACTCTGAAGCTTTTCAACTCTCCGGCGAAGCCCTCGGCCATTGATGACTTCAACTCCAAGCTTTCCTGCAGAGTTGGTGAAGTAGATAACCTAGAGAACAGACTTAAAGGCCTTCCAGGTGACAGCTCGTTGGTACCGGAATCCTCCTTGGACTAAGCCCGGAAGCGGATTGACAACTCGCTACTCCGGCCACGACCCGCGATGGATCTTCAATCTCTTTTGGTTTACTCCTCTTCCCCTTCCTCTGTAGTATGAATGTTTTGAGCAGTGTAATGAACATTTCCATACATGAACATCAAGTTTATTTTATAGCTAATGGAATGTTAGTATTTTCTTCTGCTTGTGAGTATTGTCTGTGAATATGCCTCGCTCACCTCGCATCCACTTCATTCCCGTGTCTTGTCCGATTGCAATCCACACAAGAACACTGCAATCCATTAGCTTCCCTTCCACTCGCCCAACTGAAGTTTGGCATCGCGGCCGACAAACCCACTCCACCTAGCGAAGCGGTGCCTTTGACCCGCATAGCTTTTACTAGTTCAGTAGATCAAACATCCACATTCTCTCAAGTCCTCTATTTCCTTTTTGTTCTATTTATAACTCTCATAACGATATTCTCGGTACTGTTGCCGTTCTATGCTAATTGCATTCCTCAAGAGACCGACACTCGGGGATTTATTCCCAAAACTTTATTACTTGTGCGACCGGTGCGCTTGCCGATTTACATGCTTTAGTATACTTGCCGAATTTGCTGCGACGTAGAATTTTTTCGTTGTTTTTGTCCAATTCGGCAGGTTTTTTCCTTAGGATGATTTTAGGACAGGTTTAAGTTTTCTTAAGATTTAGATGTGGGATTTGAGTAGGATCTGATGTTTCTTCGGCTATGAAGGTTGGCAGTGGATAAAGGACCACCAACTGGACATCGTTTTCTGGATCATTGCACTTGGTGGATGTTTGGTCTCTGTTTTTGAGGACTGTTGGTTGGGTTTGGCAATTGGTCACCACCGCAGGGCCTCTGTTTTTTAGACATTTGGGCTTGGAAGCATGGTATGGGACAATTGGTCACCGACTCCCCCTGGTTGTTTTTGCCAAGTGTTAACGATTCACGTTTTTCCGAGCTATTTTATGCTCAATTTGCTTCTTCGATCAATCTATGCTTTTATGCTAATCCTTGCAGATATTATCGAAGCATGGCTTCGTTCCGCACTTGGTGTATTTATTCAATTGACTCATTTACTTTAGATTTTACTGTACTTGTAATTATTTGGCTATCCAGAAGTAGTCTTCAACATTTTTTAAACTCGGGTTTGGTAAACTAATCTCTTACTTTGCACTTATTACCAGATTATTTTCCTTTGCCACTTGTATTTTTCTTGCTGAGGTGTTTTCTTTTTAATGACTCAGGTTCAGGGCAGTAGCCGGTTGAGCTGCTAGGTTTTGGAGCTTGCTAGTGGACTGCTTGTTGGTTAGTTTTCCTCACTCTTGTGAAGTAGTTTTTATTTTCTCTCTTGTTAGTACAGACATACATGCTTACCAGTGAGTTCATGTCAGGTTGTTGATAACCATTGGTGGTTTTCTTTTGAAATGCTAATTACTTTGCTAAGCTGTCGAGTTGCCTATTTTCTGTGGTTGTTTGTACTTGATCTCTGGGACGGTTTTATGCTAGGTTGCATGTTAGATACTTTTATCTTATAAAAACTTATTATTAGTATATCATACTTGCCATCTCTTTCAAAAGTAAAACACTACTTTCTGGTTTACGTAAAGACTTTTCCTATACTTATTATAAATCTAGAGTCTTGTAAAGAATGAGTTGTCCTTTGTGGACGTTTATACTCATTTAGGATATTAAAATCAACTTAATCAAAGTATTTTTCCACAGCGTATAACTATATTTTTACTTGTGGAGTAGTTGTTTCCACTAAGCCAAGGGATACAGCTAACTGCTTAAGTTAAAACTGGATTTTCCTTAAATAACTCATAAATCTTTAAAAGAGAGTTTAGTTGTAGCTATGCCTGAGCGTCTGCAGTTATCCCCTGCTGACGTATCATCATGACGCATGATTTCTCCTTACTCTGATATATCCTTTAATGCGAAGAAAATGTGGGTTGTGACATGCCAACAGGTACACCGAAAATTTGCCCTGAGTGCACGGAACGTTTGGTCGTTGAGGCATTCGTTCGTGATATATTGAATTGTGCATGTGTGCACGTTCTTGTGATATATCTGCTTGTGATACTGCTATGCCTCCAGGGAAGCAATACCACTGCCCCGGGAAAGGGATAAAGTCGTTATAAATTGGTTAGCTGAATGCTGAATGTTGGCTTGTTTGACACCCTTATGGTGGATTGTCACTGTGTAGGGGCTGGAAAGCCGAGTGGGAAATAGCTTGTTGAAGACCTTGCTACTATACTTACCCTCAAAGTCCGAGAGAACAAGTTTTATTGTTTTCATGTGTGGTTGGTCTACGTGCCGAGGTTTGTAAACCACATTTGTGAAATATAACTGTAAGGATTTAAGACCATAACTTTTGTGTATTTGTAAGTGACATTCCTGTTATATATATAATTGGTATGGTTTATATATAGTGTACATTCAATTGACATGAGTTCAGGCAACCCTAAATCTTCTGCTAGAATGTCTGAGTTAGGATTCGAGTAGTCTTTGATATTAACCTGTAATCCTGCTACCTGTTGGTAGAATATGGTGTGGGCCCCAACCGGACCCTCTATTATATTTCATGTGATGGACGAAGGTGTTACAATTTGCTATCAACTTGTCTTGGTCTTCCTACTGTGAATTCGTGGTCGAATTCTTTTGAGGGGTGGAGAGCACGTGTAAGTGCGGACCGTTATAACATACAAGAACTCAAGAATGTCCACTAAGGATTGCAAATATACCTGTTTGAGGAACCTGTGCATTCCTACAAAGTCATTGTTGCTTTTGCAAAGTCGCAGAAGTGTGTCTTTTACACGTATAGGTGACTCGAAGTGTTGCGGGTTAGTTTGAGCCCCAGCATTCTGTTGAGAGTGCGACAGCAGCTGAGCTGACCACACCTCCTCCTTCTATGAAGACAGTGCACTTAGTTGCTGAGGCGTTGTTTGCGATGATACAAGTACAACCTAATGTTAGGAGCAACCTGTAGTGGTGCTAGTACAGGTTGGTGTGAGTCTAGCACCTGTTGAGGCTATAGTAGATCTACGAGCAGTAGAACGACCACTAAAGTAGTTCATGAGTTTCAGTCCTCCAACGTTCGCGGTGGCATGGTTCCCAATGCAGGTAGAGGACTGGCTTGCACGAGTCAAAAGAATTTTGATGGCATTAAGGACTAAGGAGGAACGAAAAGTCACCTTGGCCACTTTCCTACTTGAAGGAGAGGCTCAGCTTTGGTGGGACGAAACGGAGTTGCACCACTTAGCAGGCAGACAACTAACAGAGATCTCGATTGAGGAGTTTTCAAGACTGTTCTTGGCAAACCACCTATTGTCGGCACACTGAATCGCCATGGAAAATGGGTTTCAGCGTCTAACTCTGGGATAAAGTTGTGTCGATACATACTTACATGAGTTTACAAGGTTGGGACAGTATACGAGGTCTACCTTTGTAGAAGAAGAGCGTAAAACCAATAGGTTCTACGAAGCGTTGCGGGATGAGCTGAGATTCATGCTCTTGAGGTACGTGAACTAAGGGTTTCAAGCATTGGTGAATATGGCCCGTACGCGAGAGAAAGATATGAAAATGGTGCAGGGCAAGAGGGACTTTACGGTGACAAAGTCCTAGTTTAAAGTGCCGCACTCGGGAAAATCTGGTTACCATATGAGATGGAGTAAGAAGTCCAAGTTTTCTGGACAGACTCCTTATATTATTGCTTCTTGAGCAACTTCTGGGTAAGGCCCACATACTTGTAATACTTGTGGTAAGCCATGACACTTTGCCTGTGATTTTCGGAGTGGTCCTCCAAAGGGTGATAAGAAGGCAGGAGTAACATATGCTGAAAAGGGAAAGACGGTGGAGTCCACTGCATCCCAGTATGCTCCAGCTCATCCAAGGGTGTACAACCTTGTCCAACAGGAGGCAATAAAGTAGAGTGACATCGTCACAGGTACGTGTTAAGATACTATTTTACTGCTTTTATACTTCATACTTGTGCGTTGCTTGTGAAAGATTTGTTTGTTTTAGGCTTTGTCCTTATTCGGGACTGTCCGACGACAACACTATTTGATACGGGTGCTTCACATTCATTTCTATCTGAGGACTTCGTGTCTCGGATTGGAGTGCCTACTTGTGCCGACAGATAGCCTATCGATATTGTTGCCTCATGGATGCGTGATGCGGGCAAATAAGTCTTGTTGTATTGAGTTGCGGAAAAGAAGTCGGGATTTCAGATTGGAAGCATCTGTGCTACCGATATCAGAGTTTGATGTAATCTTTGGCATGTACTGGCTCTAGGAGTAGCGTGCCTTTATAGATTGCTACTCAAAGGAGATAAAAATGGGATAGAATACCGAGATAAAGACTAAATTCACTGTCATGCGAGGATCGAGCAAGATATTGATGTCTGCTCTCCAAGTCGTCAAAGTTGTTTGGAAGGGCGCAGAGTTATTCTTAATGCTTATAGAGGTTGTTGAGCCAAAAGACAGTATGAGTGACATTCTGATTGTATTGGAGTACGCTTATGTGTTTCCTACGGATCTTTTGAGGTTACCGCCCCAGTGGGAGATTGACATCTCTATTGAGTTGGTGTCAGGTGCGAAACCTGTGGCCAGCTCACCGTACCATGTAGCGCCAAAGTAAATGGCAGAAATGAAACTCCATCTACAAGAACTGCTAGGACAAGGATATATATGCCCAAGTATGTTACCTTGGAGATCACCTGTCCTCTTTGTGAAAAAGGATGGTACATTATGTTTGTGCATTGACTATATAGAACTGAACAAGCTGGTGGAGAAAAACAAGTATCGGATTTCACAGATTGATGACTTGTTTGAACAGCTAGTGGGATCAAATATCTAATCTAAGATGTATTTAAAGTCTGGCTATTACCTGTTGAAAATTTGGGAATGTGACATTCCCAACACAATATTTGGAACACGCTACGGTCATTATGAGTTCACAGTAATGCCAGGTTCTCAAAATGTGAGTTCTGGCTGTCGTCAGTGGCCTTTCTTGACCATGTAGTTAGTAGAGAAGGTATTGCGGTGGATCTAACAAATATTGTTGTGATATGGGAGTGGCCGATGTTGTCTACTATAGCAAAAGTCCGGAGTTTCCTTGGACGGGCGAGCTACTACAGATCTTTCGTAGAAACCTTCTCGCGGATCGCCTTACCTCTTACCACACTTACGAGGAAGGATCAGAAGTTCATTTGGACGCCAGAGTGCGCACGAGATTTTGAAGAACTGATGAGTCGCTTGACCACGACGCCAATCTTGACGTCGCCATGTGGTTCGGACGGCTTTGAAATATATAGTGATGCATCCGGGAGCGGCTTAGGCAGCGTTCTTCTTTAATTTGGAAAGGTGATCGTTTATGGCTCATGCCAGTTGAAAGTGCATGAGTGGAACTAACCCGTCCATGACTTTAAGTTGGCGGCAGTGATATTTGCACTTAAGTTGTGCCGTCATTACTTATATGGCATGAAAGTTGACATCTTTATGGTCCATAAGAGCCTTAAGTATCTCCTGGATCAGAAAGATCTAAATATGCAACAACGGAGGTGGATGGATTTCCTCGGGGACAACACCTTCCAGACTCATTATACTCCCGCGAAGGGAAATGTAGTTGTAGATGCCTTGAGTCGTAGGACTCCGACAAGGGAAAAATGGTTCAGATGCATGTTGAGCATCTGATCCAGGAGTTGGAGTCCCTCGAGATTTCTTGTGTTAACAAGAATGCTACTACAAATGCATGCCTAAACCAGACGGAGGTACAGTATGACCTTGCGGATTGGATTCGGCGAGCAACGAAACTCGATAACCGTCTACTATTTTATGTAGTGGATGGGTCAAATGCCCAATTATCCTTGGATGATGTCCTTTTGCGAAAAGATGGTGGTTTGTGCATCCCGAATGTGGGTAAACTACGTGAGGAATTGATGTACGAAGCACATTTTACAAAGTACTCAATTCATCTAGGGAGCACTAAAATGTACAAGGACATGAAGAAGGTTTTCTGGTGGCTCGGTTTGAAGAAATACATAGCCAATTACGTGGCAAAATGTCAGACTTGTGTCATAGTAAAGGCAGAATGTCAGAAATCTGGATGTTTCCTGAAGTCGTTACCAATCCCGGTATGGTAGTTAGATAACATTTCTATGGATTTTTACATGGATTTCCATATCTTATAGTGGAAATAATGTCGTGTGGGTGATCGATCTGTTAACTAAAGTGTCACACATCATACCTAACATGAAGGACGATTCAGTGGAAAATTGGATATGTTGTACGTGGATCACATCGAACGATTACACGGCGTGCCCCATAGCATAATCTGTGACCGAGATGAGCATTTTACCTCAGGTGATTAAAATCTATTCCACCAACTGTTGGGTACCAAGTTAAAATTCAATACGACCTTCCATCCACAAACAGATAGTCAGATTGAAAGGACCAATAGAATAATGGAGGATATGCTCTGAATGTGCGCCCTGGATTTCGGGAAGAGGTAAGAAGATCACCACTATATGATTGAGTTCGCCTACAATAATAGCTATCAAGCTACCATACAGGCGGAGCCCTTTGAAGCTTTATATGGTAAGAAGTGCCATATGCCGTTAACTTGGGCGGAAACAGGCGAGTCAAAACTCTATAAGTGTAAGAAGGTCGAAGATGCAAATTCGACCATACGTATTATACGAGAGCTGCTACTGATAGACCAAGATAGGAAAGCGAAGTAGTATAATGCCGAGCACCTAAACATGGAGTTTGCGTTTGGTGAGTGGTTGTACTTGAAGATCAAGCCCCTCAAAGGTGTATCCAGGATCCGATGCATGAAAAAATTGAGCTTGTGATATCTTGGTCCATTTGAGTTGGTTGAGCGAGTTGGGGAAGCTTCCTATCGTTTAGCTCAGTCTGCGGAGCTAAGTGGTTTGCATGATGTGTTTCACAAATCGGTGCTGCGAAAAGCTGTGAAATAGCTAGCTTAAGTGGTTGTAGATGATAAAGTACCGGTCGATAGTCGACTGACAACGAAAGTTTGGTCCATTCGGATAGAGCATACAAACGTCAAGCAACTTTGAAAAAGACAATCGGGATGGTAAAAGTCTGGTTGGACAATTATGGCCATGAAGAGCTGACATGGGAGTGTGAGCAGACCATGAGTGAGGAATATCCTGAGATGTTTGTATAATGATGTTGTAACATAGGATTTTGAATGTTATAACAAATAAGTTGCTGTATTTTTCCTTTATAGATATATATTATTTTGGGATGAAATTTCTGCAATGATGGGAGGGTTGTAACACCTCAAATTTGACAGCAGAACTTTTGGTCGCTTTCGCCGGGTGACAGTCGGTATTGCCGGCGGCGATAGCGATGGCACTCGATGCCATAAAGCATTAAGTGAACTAAGCACACTCGCTGACTTTCGACGAATCGTTGAGTATAGACAATCATGTGGCATTAGTGGGTATCACATGGCGATAGCCTAACTCTCAATGCCTTAAAGCGTTCAGTCAACTTGACTCACTCGATGCCTCGAAGCGTTGAGTGAGCTACTAGCTTCGATAATGCCAGGCGACAGTGGGCATCACCTGGGCGATAAAGAGAATGCATTTAGTGAGCGTGATGCACTCAACACCACAAAGTACTGATTGAGTTCAACACACTCAACACCTGAAAGCATTGAGTGAGCTATTGGCTTGATGTCGCATGACAACAATGGATATCGCCTGGCCAAAGTGCCACGTGACATGGACATATATCAGATGGCTGTTAAGCGGCCAAAGAGCGGTGGTTGACTGGAGTCAAGCATGTTGAAACCGAAAACTCAGTCTCTTGTGGAGTAAACCCTTGGGGAAGGGGTGATCGCGCACCTACTTCTATCCTACAAGCCTTACAGCAAAAAGAGATGGAACTGACCCAAGGGCTCGGCGTGGAGGTCCCACTACACACCCGGAAGATCTTAGAGCGTATCCCCTCCTTTGCCAAAGGCCGAGCTAAGGCTACCTCAAAAAGTGCAAGAAGATCTGAATAATGATAAACGTGCTTTCTGAGGTGCCCCTTGTAAGACCCCCCTCCCCCTTACCAAGGAGGGCTACCGGATCTTATGCCCAGAACCGCCGTCTTACAGTGGCACTAACTCACGGGTTAGTCGGCACCGCAACACGCCGATTCTGCCGGCTAGTACGATCATTTAACCTGTAGGCCAATATGAGAAGAAAGAAGTAAAACTGTATATAAAACCATCAGTCCACAAGTCACATGGTACAATCATGTAAATGAAATGAAAAGTACATCACTATAGTCCACAGAAGAGTACAAATGAAAGAGTAAAAAGGGCTTATGCCCAGTACATCAAATCACTCTCTCACAAAATAATAAATGCGGAAGCTAAACTAGAACATCAGATCTCGTCCCACCTGAGGACGCATAGTAATGGTAGTAGCCTGCTGAAGCGGTATCTGCTCCTCATGTCCTGCCTCCTCGACGTGCTGGTGCTCCATATCCCCGGGCTCCTAAAAATAGTTGGTCACCGACCATTAGTGAAAAAGACTAAGTCGTTTCCTCCGCACCTCGCCCCGCAGCTCCTAGGCACCGAGCGGGAGGACGAAGCGGAGGACAACAAAAGGGGTAGCAAAGTAGAAGCAGGTGACAGTATCTAACTAGAGTTGTAATAAGTAATGTAGTTCTACGCTAGTAGTTCTAAGTACGGTACAAGTAATAAGTAAGAGCAGTGCAGTAAAGGAAAGTAAAGAACAGTAATATGAACAAGTAAATAAACTAAACTACCACTATGCTATCATCACAAACGCACCCTAACTTATATAAATGCCCATACAAATATATAAGTTAGTGTTTCCATGAAATTTAACTTATCATATAAAAGAGCCCATACTAATTTATATGATAAGGATCTATGAGCGTATGACCTAATATGAATGAATGATATGATGCAATTTTATGCGCAGGCAAGTGCAACTCACACACAACGACTCTGTGATCACAGACCTTTAGTTCCCACTTTTTGAGAGCTAGCATCACTCTTGGGTACCACCGCTGTGGCTACGGCAGCAGCGGAGCGGGCGTCTCCGCTTCTAGACCGGTATGCACACTACCAAGCCTTAGACCACTCTCATACGCCTCTATACACGTCCAAGGTGTACTCTAGAGTCTCGCGTACGTACTTTGCTGACAAACCCGTCAGTCTTGTTGGGTCGGATGTGTGTTATCGGGGATCGTCCTCCAGACCGCAGTGTAAAACAACCCACTGGCCCCTATAACTCTCACAACCGCCTGGTGCACCGTACTGCCATCGGTGTGACGAACGGCCAGTACCGCATGCCCCGCCACGATATTTATGCACATGCAAGTAATTCATACCGAGCCTCCCGCTCGCAGGACAAAACCCGTCCTGAATCCCTCAAACCCAAACCCGGGTGTGAACGCACATTAGTGCCTTTATACCAACTCCCTCAAACCCTAAAACGGGTGAGATCGCACATTAGTGCCTTTATACCAACTCCCTCAAACCCCAAACGGGTGAGCATATACCATGAATCTCTCCAACCCTACACGGGCGAGAAGGTACAACAATGTCCTAACCTATTAAACTACTCTTGTCTATGGGTTATTATACTTAGAGATTTAAGGTTAATCCCAGGACTGCCCCCGGTATTCCCTGTGAAGGGCTCTCAAGGGGCACTAGGAACTGTGTTGGGATTACGCCCAACGTTCCCTTTCGCAAGGATATTTATTTTAGTTGATGGCTACCCATGTATCTCCACAACTCTCCTTATTGCTCTAGTACAACCCTAGTGACTTAAGGTGTTACCGGGAAACCGACGGTCTTCCGCCGACACCCACTCCAGTTGCTAACTAAGACTTGCACTTTTGATCCCTCAATAAGACAACTCTACCCACCAGGGTTGTTCATGTTGAACTCTCTTATTTCTGCCGATAATCAATCCCCTGGTAACCCCTAAGGTAAGACCTATTTGTGTTATATGCAGACCATGTCCTGTGGTTACCCTAAAAATGTGGTCTTCCAAACCTTAAGGCATCTTGCCTCTAAATATTTATCCTAGGGTGGTATGGACTAAGGGAACTAGCCTATGAATTCTCATAATTTTTCTTGGTCAAATAGTCCTTTAATTAAATCTTTAAATTTAAACACTAGGTCATTTTACACATGAAGTAGTATGATTAAGTATCCACTGACCTAGGACATTTTTCCTGAGATGTATATTGATAAAATATTGCTGCCTACAGAGTTTCATAATTTTTCTTAAATTATTTATTCCCATTTCCTATTTAATATCAATTTCACACAAATTCCATTTTTCCAAATGAAGTATAGTCATTATCTAATCAAAAATTCCAGGAAAATTACAGAACTTTTAGAATACTAATTTATGACTATTGGCAGAGTATCATCAGCATTTATTGTGTAATGGCCTATAAAATTACATTATAACATATTTACCAAAAATGCCATTGTATTAATCTAACAACTAACAATGCATCCATTAATTCTGAGAAATTCATGCAAATCTAATAATACCATTTTATAGCAGTATAATAAATTCCAAATATTTCTGAGGTACATATCCATCATTTCAAGAATTAATAATATAAGGGTAAAATGGGCAATTTAAGATATCTACTCCAAAAGTTCTTCAAAACAGAGGGATCATATTTTTCCTAAGTCAAATGTGACATTATCTATGCCATGGCAAAATGTTAGGATTTGTACTTGAGGAAAACCTATTTTCCAATTTTATTTCCAAAATAGCTATATTTAAAATAAATTCCAATAAATGGAATTTTTGATTCCAAAAATTCCATGATTAATTTGAGGGATGAAATTTACCCTAATGAACCACTGTAAATAATTCCAAGAACTTTACATGTCACCATTGGGCTGAATACACTATATTTGCATTTTTGCTAATTGCACACCAAGGCATAACATGAGCTAACACATGCAAGTGGATTCTCCAACATGCAGTGAACCCAAGGTGCTGAAAATTTTATCATGCACCAAGGATGTCCCCATTGACCTACCACCAAGATTTGGGACCATGGGGAGGTGTAGAACTCCTTATATTTCATTTATTTGTATTTTGATATTTTGGCAAAAACTATAGGAAAATGTTCTCTAAAAATTCTTCATTTTCGCAGGGGCTAAGTATGCCCTAATCATGCATGTGCCCAAAATTTGGGGCCATGGTGACTAATGGTTTGACCTGGGCATCCAATTTAATTTCTGCCCTACCCTAGGACCAGTACTAGGAGAAATGTCCTACAAGACTGTACACTACACCAAATCATATGTTTAAGGTGGCAAATTAAACATAAGACCATCAGCTACAATTTTCATTAAGAGACTAAGTTCTGTAAATGCCACTAAGAGGCCTAAAACTAACATGCAAAGTGGCTGTATTTGTGTGACAGGGATTTCACTATTCATCATATAAAACATAATCATTTAAATACATGCACGAATCTTAAAGCCGGAAACCGACGGGATCGGTTCATCGTCCCCAATGGTTTGACGGCCACGATTGCATCTTCCTGGACGATGTTGGCTGGCGTTTTCCGGCCAGCTGAGCCACCACCACCGCCGGCGGATATCGCCACCACCTTCGTTAAGGTGGGGGCTAGCATTTCCCGGCGGTGTGGCCGCCAGAGATGGCTCCTCCGGCGAACCCGAGCAAGAAGAAAAAGGCTCGGTTTTCTCCATTTTCTCTCATGGCATCGGGCTCGATTGAGCCCGATATCTCCCTAGATTGATCTAGAAACCTAGTACGGGAAGAGGCGAGGCGAAACGCACCTGAATTGGGGCTTGGCTGCGGGTCAGGCGGCGGTTTGCCATGGTGGTGTTGCACCGGAGAGCTCCACCCCGAAAACTCGATTCTCCACCATTCTCCATGATCCAGCACTCGATTTCCACTCCCTTCTATCTCCTGAAGCTTCTGGTGAGGTCTGTTTGGACTGATCTTGGCTGTACATGGAGGTACACCTTAATTGAGCTCGGTTTGAGCTTTGTTTGCTCCGCCCAGCTGCCAAGTGGCTCATAGCTCTGGTTTTCTGCTGGAAATGGAGAGGGGAGGTCGGCCACCTGGTTTTGGGCAGTTAAAACCATCTGATGGGGTGGCCATGTGGCCACCATTTCCTCTCTTTTCATTTTCTCTCTCCTCCTACCCTTAAAATTCCAATCTTACCCCCTTGCATGTATTCCCTCTCCTGATTTAGAGGGGTAGGACTGGTCTTGTTCACTTGGGCTGGCCATGGGCCAATTTTGGTGGGCTTGGTCCAAGGGAAAATGGCTTGGTCTTCATTTCACTCCTTTAGGTCAATTTGTTGACTTGTTGACTTGGGGAGTTGACTTGGTCAACCATGGTGGGTGGGCTGACCCTACTTGGTGGAAATGGGTCTAGTGGCACCACCCAACTTGGGTTGGGTCAAGGGGGTGCCCAACTTAGGCTAATTAGGCCTATGAGTGTGGGTTTGACCAAATTAAGCCCAAGGTTGACTTTGGTCAATTGGGGTCAAAGTGTTGACCCAGTGACATGCCCTAGGGTCCACTTAGATTGTCTTTAGGGTTAGGGCAATGTGGTGGGGTCATGGAGTGGCTAGGGTCCCCACTTAGGCTGGTTTGACCTAGTTTGACTATGGTCCTATAGTGGGCCCCACATGGCTACCACCCACTACCTAGGGCCAAACATAGTTGGTCTTCCTTAAATCTCACCCATGCCTAACCCAATCTAAGTTGAGGGGTCCAGAAGTAACATGGGATGTTACAAATTCCAATAAACAAGAAAATAATTTCGTCCCCAAAATTTAAGTTCGGGTCTACGGGGTTCTATTTGCAAGAATCATCAAGAAATTTAAAGACATAACTTAAAAGTACCTGATGCGAATACCTCCGGGTGTTGTTCCAGCATCAGATCCCTCGGCTCCCAAGTGTGCTCCTCCCGTCCATGGTTGGACCACAGCACCTTCACAAGAGGGACCATCTTCTTCCGCAACACTCGGATGGCTGTATCGTCAATTCGGATCGGCTCCAATCTCACTGACCTGTCGGGCTCTACCGGTCCGGCTGTAGTAGTAATGTGTTGCTCCGGCCGAAGGAGAGCTCTTCGCAAGGAAGAGACATGGAAGATGTCATGTAATGCACCCAACTCCGGTGGCAGCTGCAGTCGGTAAGCCAAGGGGCCGATCCGCTCCAGGATCAGGTATGGCCCCATGTATCGTGGACTGAGCTTCTTGTGCCTTCGTACCCGAGAGACACCGTGTACTGGACGTATCTTCAAGAATACCCTGTCTCCAACCTGGAACTCCATCTTTCGGTGTCGAGCATCATAATACCTTGCCTACCTACTCTGGGCCTCTAGTAGCCGATCTCTGATCAATCGAATCTGAGCCTCAGTATCCTCTATATAATCAGATCCAAGAGCCCTGGTATCCACATCCTGTGTAACATCCCATGTTACTTCTGGACCCCTCAACTTAGATTGGGTTAGGCATGGGGTGAGACCTAAGGAGATCAACTAGGTTTGACCCTAGGTAGTGGGTGGTAGCCATGTGGAGCCCACTATAGGACCAAGTCAAACTAGGTCAAACTGGCCTAATTAGGGACCCTAGCCACACCATGACCCCACCACGTTACCCTAACCCTAAAAACAATCTAAGTGGACCCTAGGGTATGTCGCTAGGTCAACATTTTGACCCCAGTTGACCAAGGTCAACCTTGGGCTTAATTTGGTCAAACCCACACCCATAGGCCTAATTAACCTAAGTGGGGCACCCCCTTGACCCAAACCAAGTTGGGTGGTGCCACTAGACCCATTTCCACTAAGTGGGGTCAGTCCACCCACCATGGTTGACCAGTCAACCCTAAAAGTCAATTTGGTCAACAAATTGACCTAAAGAGTGAAATGAAGGCCAAGCCATTTCCCCTTGGACCAAGCCCACCAAATTGGCCCATGACCAGCCTTAATGGTTAATGACAGCCCCTACCCTCCTGAAATTGGAGAGAGATTGCATGCAAGGGGGTAGTTTTGGAAATTGGGGGAAAAAGAGGAGAGAGAAGAGAGGGAAAATGGGGATGAAGGCCATGTGGCCCTCCTCCTCTCTTTCCAAGCACAAATCTGAACCCACACATCAATTATCATCCTTTCCAACCCAATTTCATGCCACTTGGAGCCAAGGAGGAGAAACCAAAGCTCATGGCCGAAATTCCCATCATGGCATCTCTGTATACAAGCCATATCAGCCAAAACCAACCATCCCATTAGCTTCAGAAGGTCCAAAGGAGTGGAATTCGATACCTGGATCGAAGCTTTTGGTGGAGAATCGAGTTCGGGAGCAAGCTCGCCGGAGAGGAAATTTTTCATGGCCAACCGCCGCCAAACCCGCCGCCAAGCCCCAATCGAGGTCCGTTTCACCTCACCTCTACCCGTACTAGTTTCCTAGATCTATTAGGCGAGACATCGGGCTCAAATGAGCCAGATCCAAGGTGAGCTTTTTCATGGATTTTGGAATTTTGATGGAGTGCAAGTTCGCCGGAAACCGCCGCCTCCGGCCACCATTTCACCGCCAAACGTTGGCCACCACCTCAACGGAGGTGTTGGTGGTGGTAGCCGGCCGTGGAGGCTAAGGGGTGGCCGGGAAATGAGGTTTGAAGGTGCTCCAGGTCGGGCAAATCTCGGCCATTGGCTGGAGGAGGAAGATGAACGGATGCCCTCCATCCTGCTTCAAGATTCGTGCTACATCAAAATTTAATTTTCTGTCCCTGTTTTGGCTGTCACTTGCATGTTACATTTAGGCCTCTTAGAGGCATGTTCAGAACTTAGGCCCTTAATTACAAATGTAGCCTAGGGTCGTACCTTTAATATGCCACCCTAAACGTACATTTTGGTGTAGTGTACAGTCCTGTAGGACATTTCTCCTAGGACTGGTCCTAGAGTAGGGCAGAAATTAAATTGGGTGCCCAGGTCACAATATTATTCACCATGGCCCCACATTTTGGCCACATGCATTATTAGGGCATACTTAGCTCCTGCCAAAATTTAGGAATTTTTGGAAAATATTTTCCTATAGTTTTTGGTAAAATATCAAAATTTAAATAAATGACATATATGGAGTTCTACTCCTCCCCATGGCCCCAAATTTTGGTGGTGGGTCAGTGGGGTCATCCTTGGTGCATGATAAAATTTTCAGCACCTTGGGTTCACTGCATGTGGGAGAATCCACTTGCATGTGCTAGCCTATGTTAAGCCTTGGTGTGCAAATAGCAAAAATGCAAATTTGTGTATTTAGCCTAATGGTGACATGCAAGTGTCATGAAATTATTTCCAGTGGTTCATTAGGGTAAATTTCACCCCTCAAATTAATGATGGAATTTTTGGAATCAAAATTTCATTTATTGGAATTTATTTTAAATATAGCTATTTTGGGAATAAAATTGGAAAATAGGATTTATTCAAGTACAAATCCAAATAACTTTGCTAAGGCATAGATAACATCACATTTGACTTAGGAAAAATATGATTTCTCTGTTTTGAAGAATATTTGGAGTAGATACCCTATATTTCCCATTTTACCCTTATCTTGTTAATTCTTGAAATGATGGAATTATACCTCTGAAAAATTTGGAAATTATTCTACTGTTATAAAATGTTATTATTAGGTTTGCATAAATTTCGCAGAATTTAATGGATGCATTACTTGTGTTAAATTAGTTCAATGGCATTTTGGTAAATATTTTATAATGGAATCCTATAGGCCATCTTACATTAAATGTTGATGATTCTCTTCCAATAGTCTTAAATTAGTGTCCTACAAGCTTTGTAAAATTTCTGGAATTTTTGAGTACATGATGCCTATACTTCATTTGGAAAATGGAATTTATGTGGAATTGATATTAAATAGAAAATGATGATAAATAATTTCAGGAAAATTATGAAATTCTGTAGGCAGTAATATTTTGTAAATATACATTTCAGGAAAAATTCCCTAGGTCAGTGGATACTTAATCAAACTACTTCATGTGTAAAGTGACCTAGCATTTAAATTAGAAGAATTAATTAAATGACTATTTGGCCAAGAAAAATTGTGAGAATCCTTAGGGTAGTTCCCTTAGTCCATATTACCTTAGGATAAATATTTAGAGGCAAGATGCCTTAAGTTTTGGAAGATCACATTTCTAGGGTAGTCATAGGTCATGGTCTGCATATAACACAAATAGGTCCTGCCTTAGGGATTACCAGGGGATTGATTATCGGCAGAAATAAGAGAGAGTTCAACATGAGTAACCCTGGTGGGTAGAGTTGTCTTAGTGAGGGATCAAAAGTGCAAGTCTTGGTCATCAACTGGAGTAGGGGATCGGCGGAAGACCGTCGGTTCCCGGTAATACCTTAAGTCACTAGGGTTATACTTAAGCAATAAGGAGAGCTGGGGAGATACATGGGTAGTCATCAACTAAAATAAGTATCCTTGCGAAAGGGAATGCTGGGCGTAATCCCAACACAGTTCCTAGTGCCCCTTGAGAGCCCTTCACAGGGAATACCGGGGGCAGTCCTGGGATTAACCTTAAATCTCTAAGTATAATAAACCGTAGACAAGAGTAGCTTTATAGGTTAGGACATGGTTGTACCTTCTCGCCCGTGTTTGGGTTGGAGAGTTTCATGATATATGCTCACCCGTTTAGGGTTGGAGGGAATTGGCATAAAGGCACTAATGTGCGTTCTCACCCGGGTTTGGGTTTGAGGGATTCAGGACGGGTTTTGGTCCTGCGAGCGGGAGGCTCGGTATGAATTACTTGCATGTGCATAAATATCGTGGCGGGGCATGCGGTACTGGCCGTTCGTCACACCGATGGCAGTACGGTGCACCAGGCGGTTGTGAGAGTTAGAGGGGCCAGTGGGTTGTTTTACACTGCGGTCTGGAGGACGATCCCCGATAACGCACATCTGACCCAACAAGACTGACGGGTTTGTCAGCAAAGTACGTACGCGAGACTCTAGAGTGCACCTTGGACGTGTACAGAGGCGTATGAGAGGGGTCTAAGGCTTGGTAGTGTGCATACCGGTCTAGAAGCGGAGACGCCCGCTCCGCTGCTGCCGTAGCCACAGCGGTGGTACCCGAGAGTGATGCTAGCTCTCAAAAAGTGGGAACTAAAGGTCTGTGATCACAGAGTCGTTGTGTGTGAGTTGCACTTGTCTGCGCATAAAACTGCATCATATCATTCATTCATATTAGGTCATACGCTTCATAGATCCTTATCATATAAATTAGTATGGGCTCTTTTATATGATAAGTTAAATTTCCTGGAAATCCTAACTTATATATTTGTATGGGCATTTATATAAGTTAGGGTACGTTTGTGATGATAGCTTAGTGGTAGCTTAGCTTATTTACTTGTTCATACTACTGTTTCTTTACTTTCCTTTACTGCACCGCTCTTACTTACTTACTACTTGTACTGTACTTAGCATTGCTAGTGTAGAATTTCATTACTTAGTACCACTTTAGATAGATATTGTCACCTGCTTCCATTTTGCTACCCCTTGTTGTCCTCCGCTTCGTCCTCCCGCTCGGTGCCTAGGAGCTGCGGGGCGAGGTGTGGAGGAAACGACTTAGTCCTTTTGACTAATGGTCGGTGACCAACTATTTTTAGGAGCCCGTGGAGATGGAGCACCAGCACGTCGAGGAGGCAGGACATGAGGAGCAGATACCGCTTCAGCAGGCTACCACTACTACTGTGCGTCCTCAGGTGGGACGAGTCTTGATGTTCTAGTTTAGCTTCCGCATTTACTATTTTGTGAGAGAGAGATTTGATGTACTGGGCATAAGCCCTTTTTACTCTATCTTCTGTACTATTCTGTGGACTATTGTACTATTCATTTCTTTTATATGATTGTACTGTGACTTGTGGACTGATGGCATTTTATACACAGTTTTACTTCTTTATTCTCATATTGGCCTACAGGTTAATGATCGTACTAGCCGGCAGAATCGGCGTATTGCGGTGTCGACTAACCCGTGAGTTAGTGCCACCGTAAGACGGCGGTTCTGGGCATAAGATCTGGTAGCCCTCCTTGGTAAGGGGGAGGGGGGGTCTTACAAACTGGTATCACTTGAATAACGATCATATGAGAAAGAAGTCCACAACATGGGACCACCCCCGCCCGAGCATTAGTTTGCGGACAAACTATGCAGCGGAAGCAGTGGTGTGCCCATGTGTAAAGTCACATAAATGGTCCACGAAGTACAATGTGTTAGGCCGGTTTTGATTTTTAACCTTACCTTTATGCAACCCCCACAGGTCGCAGCACCGCAAAATGTGGCTCCTCCACCTCCAGCTTCCACTCCATTCTTACAGACGGAGTTGGGGCAGACCCTGACGGCGATTTTAGATGCCTTTAGAGCCCAGCAAGTTCCGGCTCCACAGCCAAATCTGGGGTCGAGCTGGCTGAGTGCATTCAAGAGCCTGTCCCCACCGACGTACCACGGGACAGAGGATGCGGTGAAGACGGAAGAATGGCTGGAGGCCATACACGAGATCTTAGCGGGCATCAGCTGCCCAGTCGGCCAGGCAGTACCTCTAGCCACCTCTGTGCTAGAGGCCCACGTGAAGAGATGGTGGAAGTCAGTCCGGGAATCTACTTATGCGGACTTTGAGCTGTCAGAGATATCTTGGGAAGAATTTGGCGATGTGTTTCTGGAGCACTTTGTCTCTGCTACGGACAGAGATGCTTTGGATGAGAGGTTTTTGAACCTCAAGCAGGGGACCAGATCAGTGATAGAGTACCAGAGAGAGTTCTCCCACTTGGCCAGGTTCGCGGGGATTCAGGACACCGACGATAGGAGGTATGCGAAGAGGTTCTACCGGGGCCTCAGGGATGATCTGAGGCAGGCTCTGCTATTCATTTCTCATGGCACATCCAGGCAGATCATCAAGATGGCGAAGAAGCTGGAGGCTGACCAGCTGATGGTGCGAGCCGGAGGGAAGAGACCATTTGATGGATCGACATCAGGTGAGAGCAGTAGGGGCTCTCAGAGAGGCAGGACCATTGGATACAGGAGGGGTGGGGGACGTCGTCGTCCCAACTTCAGGCAGGAGCAGGGGCCTCCTCCAGCATTGGCTCCCCCACCTCTACAGATGCATGATCTAAGGAGACAGGATGACCGAGGCCACCGACAAGTGGTTTGTTACGAATGCCGCCAGCCTGGGCACATCAGGTCGGAGTGCCCGCACCGATTCCATCCCCCTCCTCCTCCTCCACCTCCAGTGGCCCCAGTACAGCAGGGCCGAGGACGAGGCCGAGGACGAGGCCGAGGCCGGGGATACCATGACAGGAGACGCGAGCAGGAACAGATTTACGCCTTGGACCTCACAGAGCCGAGGAATCCCGAGGAGGTCATCACAGGTACTTGAAGTTAATTTTGAGTTTTCTTGAATTTTTCGATGATATATATAGTACCTGGAACCATAGGATAACAATTAACCTTCACATAAACAAACCTCAGGCATAGTCATGATCAGCGGCAAGCCCGCTCATACTCTTTTCGACACGGGTGCTTCGCACTCGTTCGTATCCGAGGCCTTCATCGACGGACTCGAAGGCGTGGAGAGGTTCCCTGGACTAGAGATGAGGGTACGCCTACCCGATGGATCGGAGCTGCGGACTACTGCACATTGTGACATGGAGGCCGAGATAGGCGGCAAGGCTTTCGAGGCGCCGGCAACTATCCTGAAGCTGCAGGACTTTGACTTGATCTTGGGCATGGCCTGGTTGCATCGAAACCATGCCCAGATAGATTGTCCGTCCAGGAGGATCACGCTGAGACATGGCGACTCCCATGTTATCATTGAAGGTATCCAGCCTATTTGCCACCTACTGTTATCTTCTGTACAGGCTGTTAAGGCCCATGAGCAGGGTGAAGAAGTTTATCTTGTCTGCTTCGAGATGGTGGGGACAGAGGCGACTATCTCAGATATTCCGGTGGTTCGGGATTTCTCCGACGTATTCCCGGAGAAATTGCCCGGGCTACCGCCTGCTAGAGACTTGGATTTCAGGATTCAGCTAGTGCCGGGAGCGAAGCCGGTGTCCCGAGCACCCTACAGGATGGCTCCTAGAGAGTTAGCAGAGTTTAGGACTCAACTGCAGGAGCTAGTCGAGTCAGGATTTGTACGACCCAGTTCATCGCCATGGGGAGCGCCAGTTCTTTTTGTGAAGAAGAAAGACGGGTCACTTCGATTATGTATAGATTACCGGGAGCTGAACCGGTTGACGGTCCGCAACACCTATCCTCTGCCTCGGATAGATGAGTTATTTGACCAGCTACAGGGAGCATTTTGGTTCTCCAAGTTAGATTTGCGATCCGGCTATTATCAGCTCCGTATCAGGGAAGAGGACATACCGAAAACGGCTTTCAGTTCGCGCTATGGTTTATACGAATTCACGGTGATGCCTTTTGGGCTCACGAATGCTCCTGCTGCATTCATGAGTCTGATGAACCGTGTTTTCGAGCCTTTCTTAGACCGCTTCGTGATCGTATTCATCGACGACATCCTTATTTATTCTCGGACTCAGGAGGAGCATACGGAGCACTTGGCACAGGTCTTGCAGAGGCTGAGGGAGACCCAGATGTACGCAAAATTTTCAAAGTGCCAGTTCTAGTTGCAGGAGGTGGCATTCCTGGGGCACACGATCAGTGGGGCTGGGTTAGCAGTGGACCCGGCCAAGATAGAGACAGTGAGGGATTGGCCGCGGCCGAAGACCGCATCTGACATCCGCAGTTTCTTGGGACTAGCAGGCTATTACCGCAAGTTCGTGGAGGGGTTCTCGAGGATAGCACTCCCCCTCACGTCCTTGACAAAGAAGGACACAGATTTTGTTTGGTCAGAGCGGTGTGAGATGGCTTTTCAGGAGCTGAAGGACCGACTCATCTCATCCCCCATTCTTGCGCTTCCATCCGGGAGCGAAGGATTCCAGATTTACACGGACGCCTCTTATCAGGGGATGGGTGCAGTCTTGATGCAGCATGGACACGTTATCGCTTATGCTTCGAGACAGTTGAAGAAGCATGAGCATAACTGTCCAGTACATGATCTAGAGCTCGGGGCTGTGGTTTTCGCCCTGAAGATATGGAGGCATTACTTATATGGGATTCATTGTGACATCTTTTCAGATCACAAGAATCTCAAGTATATCGATACTCAGAAGGACCTAAACCTGAGACAGAGGAGGTGGCTGGAGTTTCTCTGTGATTATGATTACAAGATCCACTATCATCCGGGAAAAGCGAACACGGTTGCGGATGCTTTGAGCAGGAGGGCCGGCACTTCTGGACCGGAGCCCCGATTGATGTCCATGGAGCTACTTCAGATGATGGAGGACATGCGCATTACCGTGGTGTCCGAGACTGAGCCAGATGTATATAGAGAGTATTTGAGCTCAGTGATCAGCGGCGATGATATACAGGAGCGCATCCGAGCACATCAGAGGCTGGATGCTGCGTTACAGCCGATTTTCAGTGCCCTAGAGAGGGGCAAGGTCGAGGATTACACGCTACAGGATGATCTTCTTCGGTTCCGGGGGCGCATCTACATACCAGCAGGAGGCAGTATCCGGGAGGACATACTCAGAGAGGCACATTGCTCGAGATATTCAGTGCACCCCGGCATCACCAAGATGTGGGCAGATTTGCGGAGATCTATGTATTGGCCCGGGATGAAGAGGGAGATCACGGATTTTGTGACCCATTGCGAGACCTGCCAGCGTGTGAAGGCGGAATGCAAGAGCCCAGGAGGTTTACTACAGCCACTGCCAATTCCAGAGTGGAAGTTCGAGGACATTGCTATGGACTTTGTACACGGATTGCCTCGCTCCCACTCCGGACATGATTCTATATGGGTTATAGTGGACAGATTGACCAAAGTCGCGCGGTTTATTCCAGTTCGGAAGGATGCCCCAGTTGCAGTTCTGGTGAGACTATTTGTGGAGCAGTACATCAGATATCATGGTATCCCCAGGACTATTGTTTCGGACCGTGATGGTCGGTTCACTTCGAGCGAGTGGAGGGCCGTGCATGCTCACTTGGGATCTCGGCTTACCTTTAGTACCGCCTTCCACCCGCAGACCGACGGACAGACCGAGCGGACCATCCGGACCATGGAGGACCTGCTCAGATTATGCATATTGGATACGGGGAGGCCTTGGGAGAGGCTGCTACCATTGATCGAGTTCTCGTATAATAACAGCCACCAGGCTAGCATCAGGATGGCTCCGTACGAGGCGCTCTATGGGAGGAGATGTCGGACACCCCTATCATGGGTGCAGGATGTGGATACCAGGGCTCTGGGATCTGATTATATAGAGGACACTGAGGCTCAGATTCGATTGATCAGGGATCGGCTACTGGAGGCCCAGAGCAGGCAGGCAAAGTATTATGATGCTCGGCACCGGAAGGTGGAGTTCCAGGTTGGAGACAGGGTATTCTTGAAGATACGTCCAGTACACGGTGTTTCTCGGGTGCGGAGGCACAAGAAGCTCAGTCCACGATACATGGGGCCATACCTGATCCTGCAGCGGATCGGCCCCTTGGCTTACCGACTACAGCTGCCACCGGAGTTGGGTGCATTACATGACGTCTTCCATGTCACTTCCTTGCGAAGGGCTCTCCTTCGGCCGGAGCATCACATTACTACTACAGCCGGACCAGTAGAGCCTGACAGATCAGTGAGATTGGAGCCGATCCAGATTGACGATACAACCATCCGAGTGTTGCGGAAGAAGAAGGTCCCTCTTGTGAAAGTGCTGTGGTCCAACCATGGACGGGAGGAGCACACTTGGGAGCCGAGGGATCTGATGCTGGAGCAACACCCGGAGCTATTCGCATCAGGTACATTTAAGTTATGTCTTTAAATTTCTTGATAATTCTTGCAAATAGAACCCCGTAGACCCGAACTTAAATTTCGGGGACGAAATTATTTTCTTGTTTATTGGAATTTGTAACATCCCATGTTACTTCTGGACCCCTCAACTTAGATTGGGTTAGGCATGGGGTGAGACCTAAGGAGATCAACTAGGTTTGACCCTAGGTAGTGGGTGGTAGCCATGTGGAGCCCACTATAGGACCAAGTCAAACTAGGTCAAACTGGCCTAATTAGGGACCCTAGCCACACCATGACCCCACCACATTGCCCTAACCCTAAAAACAATCTAAGTGGACCCTAGGGTATGTCGCTGGGTCAACATTTTGACCCCAGTTGACCAAGGTCAACCTTGGGCTTAATTTGGTCAAACCCACACCCATAGGCCTAATTAACCTAAGTGGGGCACCCCCTTGACCCAAACCAAGTTGGGTGGTGCCACTAGACCCATTTCCACCAAGTGGGGTCAGTCCACCCACCATGGTTGACCAGTCAACCCTAAAAGTCAATTTGGTCAACAAATTGACCTAAAGAGTGAAATGAAGGCCAAACCATTTCCCCTTGGACCAAGCCCACCAAATTGGCCCATGACCAGCCTTAATGGTTAATGACAGCCCCTACCCTCCTGAAATTGGAGAGAGATTGCATGCAAGGGGGTAGTTTTGGAAATTGGGGGAAAAAGAGGAGAGAGAAGAGAGGGAAAATGGGGATGAAGGCCATGTGGCCCTCCTCCTCTCTTTCCAAGCACAAATCTGAACCCACACATCAATTATCATCCTTTCCAACCCAATTTCATGCCACTTGGAGCCAAGGAGGAGAAACCAAAGCTCATGGCCGAAATTCCCATCATGGCATCTCTGTATACAAGCCATATCAGCCAAAACCAACCATCCCATTAGCTTCAAAAGGTCCAAAGGAGTGGAATTCGATACCTGGATCGAAGCTTTTGGTGGAGAATCGAGTTCGGGAGCAAGCTCGCCGGAGAGGAAATTTTTCATGGCCAACCGCCGCCAAACCCGCCGCCAAGCCCCAATCGAGGTCCGTTTCACCTCACCTCTACCCGTACTAGTTTCCTAGATCTATTAGGCGAGACATCGGGCTCAAATGAGCCAGATCCAAGGTGAGCTTTTTCATGGATTTTGGAATTTTGATGGAGTGCAAGTTCGCCGGAAACCGCCGCCTCCGGCCACCATTTCACCGCCAAACGTTGGCCACCACCTCAACGGAGGTTGTGGTGGTGGTAGCCGGCCGTGGAGGCTAAGGGGTGGCCGGGAAATGAGGTTTGAAGGTGCTCCAGGTCGGGCAAATCTCGGCCATTGGCTGGAGGAGGAAGATGAACGGATGCCCTCCATCCTGCTTCAAGATTCGTGCTACATCAAAATTTAATTTTCTGTCCCTGTTTTGGCTGTCACTTGCATGTTAAATTTAGGCCTCTTAAAAGCATGTTCAGAACTTAGGCCCTTAATTACAAATGTAGCCTAGGGTCTTACCTTTAATATGCCACCCTAAACTTACATTTTGGTGTAGTGTACAGTCCTGTAGGACATTTCTCCTAGGACTGGTCCTAGAGTAGGGCAGAAATTAAATTGGGTGCCCAGGTCACAATATTATTCACCATGGCCCCACATTTTGGCCACCTGCATTATTAGGGCATACTTAGCTCCTGCCAAAATTTAGGAATTTTTGGAAAATAATTTCCTATAGTTTTTGGTAAAATATCAAAATTTAAATAAATGACATATATGGAGTTCTACTCCTCCCCATGGCCCCAAATTTTGGTGGTGGGTCAGTGGGGTCATCCTTGGTGCATGATAAAATTTTCAGCACCTTGGGTTCACTGCATGTGGGAGAATCCACTTGCATGTGCTAGCCTATGTTAAGCCTTGGTGTGCAAATAGCAAAAATGCAAATTTGTGTATTTAGCCTAATGGTGACATGCAAGTGTCATGAAATTATTTCCAGTGGTTCATTAGGGTAAATTTCACACCTCAAATTAATGATGGAATTTTTGGAATCAAAATTTCATTTATTGGAATTTATTTTAAATATAGCTATTTTGGGAATAAAATTGGAAAATAGGATTTATTCAAGTACAAATCCAAATAACTTTGCTAAGGCATAGATAACATCACATTTGACTTAGGAAAAATATGATTTCTCTGTTTTGAAGAATATTTGGAGTAGATACCCTATATTTCCCATTTTACCCTTATCTTGTTAATTCTTGAAATGATGGAATTATACCTCTGAAAAATTTGGAAATTATTCTACTGTTATAAAATGTTATTATTAGGTTTGCATAAATTTCTCAGAATTTAATGGATGCATTACTTGTGTTAAATTAGTTCAATGGCATTTTCGTAAATATTTTATAATGGAATCCTATAGGCCATCTTACATTAAATGTTGATGATTCTCTGCCAATAGTCTTAAATTAGTGTCCTACAAGCTCTGTAAGTTTTCTGGAATTTTTGAGTACATGATGCCTATACTTCATTTGGAAAATGGAATTTATGTGGAATTGATATTAAATAGAAAATGATGATAAATAATTTCAGGAAAATTATGAAATTCTGTAGGCAGTAATATTTTGTAAATATACATTTCAGGAAAAATTCCCTAGGTCAGTGGATACTTAATCAAACTACTTCATGTGTAAAGTGTCCTAGCATTTAAATTAGAAGAATTAATTAAATGACTATTTGGCCAAGAAAAATTATGAGAATCCTTAGGGTAGTTCCCTTAGTCCATATTACCTTAGGATAAATATTTAGAGGCAAGATGCCTTAAGTTTTGGAAGATCACATTTCTAGGGTAGTCATAGGTCATGGTCTGCATATAACACAAATAGGTCCTGCCTTAGGGATTACCAGGGGATTGATTATCGGCAGAAATAAGAGAGAGTTCAACATGAGTAACCCTGGTGGGTAGAGTTGTCTTAGTGAGGGATCAAAAGTGCAAGTCTTGGTCATCAACTGGAGTGGGGGATCGGCGGAAGACCGTCGGTTCCCGGTAATACCTTAAGTCACTAGGGTTATACTTAAGCAATAAGGAGAGCTGGGGAGATACATGGGTAGTCATCAACTAAAATAAGTATCCTTGCGAAAGGGAACGCTGGGCGTAATCCCAACACAGTTCCTAGTGCCCCTTGAGAGCCCTTCACAGGGAATACCGGGGGCAGTCCTGGGATTAACCTTAAATCTCTAAGTATAATAAACCGTAGACAAGAGTAGCTTAATAGGTTAGGACATGGTTGTACCTTCTCGCCCGTGTTTGGGTTGGAGAGTTTCATGATATATGCTCACCCGTTTAGGGTTGGAGGGAATTGACATAAAGGCACTAATGTGCGTTCTCACCCGGGTTTGGGTTTGAGGGATTCAGGACGGGTTTTGGTCCTGCGAGCGGGAGGCTCGGTATGAATTACTTGCATGTGCATAAATATCGTGGCGGGGCATGCGGTACTGGCCGTTCGTCATACCGATGGCAGTACGGTGCACCAGGCGGTTGTGAGAGTTAGAGGGGCCAGTGGGTTGTTTTACACTGCGGTCTGGAGGACGATCCCCGATAACGCACATCTGACCCAACAAGACAGACGGGTTTGTCAGCAAAGTACGTACGCGAGACTCTAGAGTGCACCTTGGACGTGTACAGAGGCGTATGAGAGGGGTCTAAGGCTTGGTAGTGTGCATACCGGTCTAGAAGCGGAGACGCCCGCTCCGCTGCTGCCGTAGCCACAGCGGTGGTACCCGAGAGTGATGCTAGCTCTCAAAAAGTGGGAACTAAAGGTCTGTGATCACAGAGTCGTTGTGTGTGAGTTGCACTTGTCTGCGCATAAAACTGCATCATATCATTCATTCATATTAGGTCATACGCTTCATAGATCCTTATCATATAAATTAGTATGGGCTCTTTTATATGATAAGTTAAATTTCCTGGAAATCCTAACTTATATATTTGTATGGGCATTTATATAAGTTAGGGTACGTTTGTGATGATAGCTTAGTGGTAGCTTAGCTTATTTACTTGTTCATACTGCTGTTTCTTTACTTTCCTTTACTGCACCGCTCTTACTTACTTACTACTTGTACTGTACTTAGCATTGCTAGTGTAGAATTTCATTACTTAGTACCACTTTAGATAGATATTGTCACCTGCTTCCATTTTGCTACCCCTTGTTGTCCTCCGCTTCGTCCTCCCGCTCGGTGCCTAGGATCTGCGGGGCGAGGTGTGGAGGAAACGACTTAGTCTTTTTGACTAATGGTCGGTGACCAACTATTTTTAGGAGCCCGTGGAGATGGAGCACCAGCACGTCGAGGAGGCAGGACATGAGGAGCAGATACCGCTTCAGCAGGCTACCACTACTACTGTGCGTCCTCAGGTGGGACGAGTCTTGATGTTCTAGTTTAGCTTCCGCATTTACTATTTTGTGAGAGAGAGATTTGATGTACTGGGCATAAGCCCTTTTTACTCTATCTTCTGTACTATTCTGTGGACTATTGTACTATTCATTTATTTTATATGATTGTACTGTGACTTGTGGACTAATGGCATTTTATACACAGTTTTACTTCTTTATTCTCATATTGGCCTACAGGTTAATGATCGTACTAGCCGGCAGAATCGGCGTATTGCGGTGTCGACTAACCCGTGAGTTAGTGCCACCGTAAGACGGCGGTTCTGGGCATAAGATCTGGTAGCCCTCCTTGGTAAGGGGGAGGGGGTGTCTTACATCCTGAACCCATGATAGCGGTGTCCGGCATCTCCTCCCATAAAGTGCCTCGTATGGAGCCATCCTGATGCTAGCCTGGTGGCTGTTATTATACGAGAACTCAATCAATGGCAGCAGCCTCTCCCAAGGCTTCCCCGTATCCAATATACATAGTCTGAGAAGGTCCTCCATGGTCCGGATGGTCCGCTCGGTCTGTCCGTCGGTCTGCGGATGGAAGGCGGTACTAAAAGTAAGCCGAGATCCCAAGTAAGCATGCACGGCCCTCCACTCGCTCGAAGTGAACCTACCATCACGGTCCGAAACAATCGTCTTGGGGATGCCATGATATCTGACGTACTGCTCCACAAATAATCTCACCAGAACTGCAACTGGGGCATCCTTTCGAACTGGAATAAACCGCGCTACCTTGGTCAATCTATCCACTATAACCCATATGGAGTCATGCCCAGAGTGGGAGCGAGGCAATCCGTGTACAAAGTCCATAGCAATGTCCTCGAACTTCCATTCTGGAACTGGCAGTGGCTGTAGTAAACCTCCCGGGCTCTTGCATTCTGCCTTCACACGCTGGCAGGTCTCACAATGGGTCACAAAATCCGTGATCTCCCTCTTCATCCCGGGCCAATACATAGACCTCCGCAAATCTGCCCACATCTTGGTGATGCCGGGGTGCACTGAATATCTCGAGCAATGTGCCTCTCTGAGTATGTCATCCCGGATACTGCCCCCTGCTGGTATGTAGATGTGCTCGCGGAACTGAAGAAGATCATCCTGTAGCGTGTAGTCCTCGACCTTGCCCCTCTCTAGGGCACTGAAAATCGGCTGTAACGCAGCATCCAGCCTCTGATGTGCTCGGATTCGCTCCTGTATATCATCGCCATTGATCACTGAGCTCAAATACTCTCTATATACTACTGGCTCGGTCTCGGACACCATGGTAATGTGCATGTCCTCCATCATCTGTAGCAGCTCTATAGACATCAATCGGGGCTCCGGTCCAGAAGTGCCGGCCCTCCTGCTCAAAGCATCCGCAACTGTGTTCGCTTTCCCCGGGTGATAGTGGATCTTGTAATCATAATCACAGAGGAACTCCAGCCACCTCCTCTGTCTCAGGTTTAGGTCCTTCTGCGTATCGATATACTTGAGATTCTTGTGATCTGAAAAGATGTCACAATGAATCCCGTATAAGTAATGCCTCCATATCTTTAGGGCGAAAACCACAACCCCGAGCTCTAGGTCATGTACTGGATAGTTATGCTCATGCTTCTTCAACTGTCTCGAAGCATAAGCAATAACATGTCCATGCTGCATCAGGACTGCACCCATCCCCTGATAAGAGGCGTCCGTGTAGATCTGAAATCCTTCGCTCCCGGATGGAAGCGCAAGAATGGGGGATGAGATGAGTCGGTCCTTCAGCTCCTGAAAAGCCGTCTCACACCGCTCTGACCAAACAAAATCTGTGTCCTTCTTCGTCAAGGACGTGAGGGGGAGTGCTATCCTCGAGAACCCCTCCACGAACTTGCGGTAATACCCTGCTAGTCCCAAGAAACTACAGATGTCAGATGCGGTCTTCGGCCGTGGCCAATCCCTCACTGTCTCTATCTTGGCTGGGTCCACTGCTAACCCAGCCACACTGATCGTGTGTCCCAGGAAAGCCACCTCCTGCAACCAGAACTGGCACTTTGAAAATTTTGCGTATATCTGGGTCTCCCTCAGCCTCTGCAAGACCTGTGCCAAGTGCTCCGTATGCTCCTCCTGAGTCCGAGAATATATAAGGATGTCGTCGATGAACACAATCACGAAGCGGTCTAAGAAAGGCTCGAATACACGGTTCATTAGACTCATGAATGCAGCAGGAGCATTCGTGAGCCCAAAAGGCATCACCGTGAACTCGTATAATCCATAGCGTGAACTGAATGACGTCTTCGGTATGTCCTCTTCCCTGATACGGAGCTGGTAGTAGCCGGAGCGCAAATCTAGCTTGGAGAACGAGAAGGCTCCCTGTAGCTGGTCAAATAACTCATCTATCCGAGGCAGAGGATAGGTGTTGCGGACCGTTAACCGGTTCAGCTCCCGGTAATCTATGCACAGTCGCAGTGATCCGTCCTTCTTCTTCACAAAGAGAACTGGCGCTCCCCATGGCGATGAACTGGGCCGCACAAATCCTGACTCGACTAGCTCCTGTAGTTGAGTCCTGAACTCTGCTAACTCCCTGGGAGCCATCATGTAGGGTGCCCGGGACACCGGCCTCGCTCCCGGTACTAGTTGAATCCTGAAATCCAAGTCTCTAGCAGGTGGTAGCCCGGGCAATTTCTCCGGAAATACGTCGGAGAAGTCCCGGACCACCGGAATATCTGAGATAGTCGTCTCTGCTCCCACCATCTCGAAGCAGACAAGATAAACTTCTTCACCCTGCTCATGGGCCTTCACAGCCTGTACAGAAGATAACAGTAGGTGACAGATAGGCTGGATACCTTCAACGATAACATGAGAGTCGCCATGCCTTAGCGTGATCCTCCTGGACGGACAATCTATCTGAGCATGGTTCCGATGCAACCAAGCCATGCCCAAGATCAAGTCAAAGTCCTGCAGCTTCAAAATAGTTGCCGGCGCCTCAAATGCCTTGCCGCCAATCTCGGCCTCCATATCACAATGTGCAGTGGTCCGCAGCTCCGACCCATCGGGTAGACGCACCCTCATCTCTAGTCCAGGAAACCTCTCCATGCCTTCGAGTCCGTCGATGAAGGCCTCGGATACGAACGAGTGCGAAGCACCCGTGTCGAAGAGAGTATGAGCGGGCTTGCCGCTAATCATAACTATGCCTGAGGTTTGTTTATGTGAAAGTTGATTGTTATCCTATAGTTCCAGGTACTATATATATATCATTGAAAATTCAAGAAAATCCATAATTTACTTTAAGTACCTGTGATAACCTCCTCGGGATTCCTCGGCTCTGTGAGGTCCAAGGCGTATATCTGCTCCTGCTCGCGTCTCCTGCCGTGATATCCCCGGCCTCGGCCTCAGCCTCGTCCTCGGCCCTGTCCTCGGCACTGCTGTACTGGGGCCACTGGAGGTGGAGGAGGAGGAGGGGGATGGAATCGGTGCGGGCACTCCGACCTGATGTGCCCGGGCTGGTGGCATTCGTAACAAACCACTTGTCGGTGGCCTCGGTCATCCTGTCTCCTCGGATCATGCATCTGTAGAGGTGGGGGAGCCAATACTGGAGGAGGCCCCTGCTCCTGCCTGAAGTTGGGACGACGACGTCCCACACCCTTCCTGTATCCGATTGTCCTGCCTCTCTGAGAGCCCCTACTGCTCTCTCCTGATGTCGACCCATCAAATGGTCTCTTCCCACCGGCTCGCACCATCAGCTGGTCAGCCTCCAGCTTCTTCGCCATCTCAATGATCTGCCTAGATGTGCCATGAGAAATAAACAGCAAGGCCTGCCTCAAATCATCCTTGAGGCCCCGGTAAAATCTCTTGGTATACCTCCTATCATCGGTATCCTGAATCCCTGCGAACCTGGCCAAATGAGAGAACTCTCTCTGATACTCTATCACCGATCTAGTCCCCTGCTTGAGGTTCAAAAACCTCTCCTCCAAGGCATCTCTGTCCGTAGCAGAGACGAAGTGCTCCAGAAACACATCGCCAAACTCCTCCCATGATATCTTTGACAGCTCAAAGTCCACATAAGTAGACTCCCGGACTGATTTCCACCATCTCTTCGCATGAGCCTCTAGCACAGAGGTGGCTAGAGGTACTGCCTCGCCGACTGGGCAGCTGATGCCTGCTAAGATCTCATGTATGGCCTCCAGCCATACTTTCGTCTTCACCGCATCCTCTGTCCCACGGTACGTCGGTGAGGACAGGCTCTTGAATGCACTCAGCCAGCTCGACCCCGGATTTGGCTGTGGAGCCGGGACTTGCTGGGATCTAAAGGTATCCAGAATCGCCGTCAAGGTCTGCCCCATCTTCGTATGTAGGAATGGAGTGGCAGCGGGAGGGGGAGGAGCCACATTTTGCGGCGCGGCGACCTGTGGAGGTTGCATAAAGGTAAGGTTAAAACAAAACTGACCTAACTCATTGTACTTTGTGGACCATTTATGTGACTTTACACATGGGCACACCACTGCTTCCACTGCATAGTTTGTCCGCAAACTAATACTCAGGCGGGGGTGGTCCCATGTTGTGGACTTCTTTCTCATATAATCGTTGTTCAAGTGATACCAGTTTGTAAGACCACCCCTCCCACTTACCAAGGAGGGCTACCGGATCTTATGCCCAGAATCGCCGTCTTACGGTGGCACTAACTCACGGGTTAGTCGACACCGCAACACGCTGATTCTGCCGGCTAGTACGATCATTTAACCTGTAGGCCAATATGAGAAGAAAGAAGTAAAACTGTATATAAAACCATCAGTCCACAAGTCACATGGTACAATCATGTAAATGAAATGAAAAGTACATCACTATAGTCCACAGAAGAGTACAAATGAAAGAGTAAAAAGGGCTTATGCCCAGTACATCAAATCACTCTCTCACAAAATAATAAATGCGGAAGCTAAACTAGAACATCAGATCTCGTCTCACCTGAGGACGCACAGTAGTGGTAGTAGTCTGCTGAAGCGGTATCTGCTCCTCATGTCCTGCCTCCTCGATGTGCTGGTGCTCCATCTCCCTGGGCTCCTAAAAATAGTTGGTCACCGACCATTAGTCAAAAAGACTAAGTTGTTTCCTCCGCACCTCGCCCCGCAGCTCCTAGGCACTGAGCGGGAGGACGAAGCGGAGGACAACAAAAGGGGTAACAAAGTGGAAGCAGGTGACAGTATCTAACTAGAGTTGTAATAAGTAATGTAGTTCTACGCTAGCAGTTCTAAGTACGGTACAAGTAATAAGTAAGAGTAGTGCAGTAAAAGAAAGTAAAGAACAGTAATATGAACAAGTAAATAAACTAAACTACCACTATGCTATCATCACAAACGTACCCTAACTTATATAAATGCCCATACAAATATATAAGTTAGGGTTTCCAGGAAATTTAACTTATCAAATAAAAGAGCCCATACTAATTTATATGATAAGGATCTATGAAGCGTATGACCTAATATGAATGAATGATATGATGCAATTTTATGCGCAGGCAAGTGCAACTCACACACAATGACTCTGTGATCACAGACCTTTAGTTCCCACTTTTTGAGAGCTAGCATCACTCTCGGGTACCACCGCTGTGGCTACGGTAGCAGCGGAGCGGGCGTCTCCGCTTCTAGACCGGTATGCACACTACCAAGCCTTAGACCCCTCTCATACGCCTCTGTACACGTCCAAGGTGCACTCTAGAGTCTCGCGTACGTACTTTGCTGACAAACCCGTCAGTCTTGTTGGGTCGGATGTGTGTTATCGGGGATCGTCCTCCAGACCGCAGTGTAAAACAACCCACTGGCCCCTCTAACTCTCACAACCGCCTGGTGCACCGTACTGCCATCGGTGTGACGAACGGCCAGTACCGCATGCCCCGCCACGATATTTATGCACATGCAAGTAATTCATACCGAGCCTCCCGCTCGCAGGACCAAACCCGTCCTGAATCCCTCAAACCCAAACCCGGGTGAGAACGCACATTAGTGCCTTTATACCAACTCCCTCAAACACCAAAACGGGTGAGATCGCACATTAGTGCCTTTATACCAACTCCCTCAAACCCCAAACGGGTGAGCATATACCATGAATCTCTCCAACCCTACACGGGCGAGAAGGTACAACAATGTCCTGACCTATTAAACTACTCTTGTCTACGGGTTATTATACTTAGAGATTTAAGGTTAATCCCAGGACTGCCCCCGGTATTCCCTGTGAAGGGCTCTCAAGGGGCACTAGGAACTGTGTTGGGATTACGCCCAGCGTTCCCTTTCACAAGGATATTTATTTTAGTTGATGGCTACCCATGTATCTCCCCAACTCTCCTTATTGCTCTAGTACAACCCTAATGACTTAAGGTGTTACCGGGAAACCGACGGTCTTCCGCCGACCCCCACTCCAGTTGCTAACTAAGACTTGTACTTTTGATCCCTCACTAAGACAACTCTACCCACCAGGGTTGTTCATGTTGAATTCTCGTATTTCTGCCGATAATCAATCCCCTGGTAACCCCTAAGGCAATTATCATGGTAACCCCTAAGGCAAGACCTATTTGTGTTATATGCAGACCATGTCCTATGGTTACCCTAAAAGTGTGATCTTCCAAACCTTAAGGAATCTTGCCTCTAAATATTTATCCTATGGTGGTATGGACTAAGGGAACTACCCTATGAATTCTCATAATTTTTCTTGGCCAAATAGTCCTTTAATTAAATCTTTTAATTTAAACACTAGGTCATTTTACACATGAAGTAGTATTATTAAGTATCCACTGACGTAGGAAATTTTTCTTAAGATGTATATTGATAAATTATTGCTGCCTACAGAGTTTCATAATTTTCCTTAAAATATTTATTCCCATTTCCTATTTAATATCAATTTCACACAAATTCCATTTTTCCAAATGAAGTATAGGCATTATGTAATCAAAAATTCCAGGAAAATTACAGAACTTTTAGAACACTAATTTATGACTATTGGCAGAGTATTATCAGCATTTATTGTGTAATGGCCTATAAAATTCCATTATAACATATTTACCAAAAATGCCATTGTATTAATCTAACAACTAATAATGCATCCATTAATTCTGAGAAATTCATGCAAAACTAATAATACCATTTTATAACAGTAGAATAAATTCCAAAATTTTCTGAGGTACATATCGATCATTTCAAGAATTAATAAGATAAGGGTAAAATGGGCAATTTAAGATATCTACTCCAAAAGTTCTTCAAAACAGAGGGATCATATTTTTCCTAAGTCAAATGTGACATTATCTATGCCATGGCAAAGGTTTAGGATTTGTACTTGAGGAAAACTTATTTTCCAATTTTATTTCCAAAATAGCTATATTTAAAATAAATTCCAATAAATGGAATTTTTGATTCCACAAATTCCATGATTAATTTGAGGGATGTAATTTACCCTAATGAACCACTGTAAATAATTCCAAGACCTTTACATGTCACCATTGGGCTAAATACACTATATTTGCATTTTTGCTAATTGCACACCAAGGCATAACATGAGCTAACACATGCAAGTGGATTCTCCAACATGCAATGAACCCAAGGTGCTGAAAATTTTATCATGCACCAAGGATGTCCCCATTGACCTACCACCAAGATTTGGGACCATGGGGAGGTGTAGAACTCCTTATATTTCATTTATTTGTATTTTGATATTTTGGCAAAACCTATAGGAAAATATTCTCTAAAAATTCCTAACTTTGGGAAGGGGCTAAGTATGCCCTAATCATGCATGTGCCCAAAATTTGGGGCCATGGTGACTATTGGTTTGACCTGGGCATCCAATTAAATTTCTGCCCTACCCTAGGACCAGTCCTAGGAGAAATGTCCTACAGGACTGTACACTACACGAAATCATATGTTTAAGGTGGCAAAGTAAAGATAAGACCATCAGCTACAATTGTCATTAACAGACTAAGTTCTGGAAATGCTTCTAAGAGGCCTAAAACTAACATGCAAAGTGGTTGTATTTGTGTGACAGGGATTTCACTATTCATCATATAAAACTTAATCATTTAAATACATGCACGAATCTTAAAGCCGGAAACCGACGGGATCGGTTCATCGTCCCCAATGGTTTGACGGCCACGATTGCATCTTCCTGGATGATGTTGGCTGGCATTTTCCGGCCAGTTGATCCACCACCACCGCCGGCGGATATCGCCACCACCTTCGTTAAGGTGGGGGCTAGCGTTTCCCGGCGGTGGGGCCGCCGGAGTTGGCTCCTCCGGCAAACCCGAGCAAGATGAAAAAGGCTCGGTTTTCTCCATTTTCTCTCATGGCATCGGGCTCGATTGAGCCCGATATCTCCCTATATTGATCTAGAAACCGAGTACGGGAAGAGGCGAGGCGAAACGCACCTGAATTGGGGCTTGGCTGCGGGTCAGGCGGCGTTTTGCCGTGGTGGTGGTGCGCCGGCGAGCTCCACCCCGAAAACTCGATTCTCCACCATTCTCCATGATCCATCACTCGATTTCCACTCCCTTCTATCTCCTGAAGCTTCTGGTGAGGTCTGTTTGGACTGATCTTGGCTGTACATGGAGGTACACCTTAATTGAGCTCGGTTTGAGCTTTTTTTGCTCCGCCCAGCTGCCAAGTGGCTCACAGCTCTGGTTTTCGGCTAGAATTGGAGAGGGGAGGTCGGCCACCTGGTTTTGGGCAGTTAAAACCATCTGATGGGGTGGCCATGTGGCCACCATTTCCTCTCTTTTCATTTTCTCTCTCCTCCTACCCTTAAAATTCCAATATTACCCCATTGCATGTATTCTCTCTCCTGATTTAGAGGGGTAGGACTGCTCTTGTTCACTTGGGCTGGCCATGGGCCAATTTTGGTGGGCTTGGTCCAAGGGAAAATGGCTTGGTCTTCATTTCACTCCTTTAGGTCAATTTGTTGACTTGTTGACTTGGGGAGTTGACTTGGTCAACCATGGTGGGCGGGCTGACCCTACTTGGTGGAAATGGGTCTAGTGGCACCACCCAACTTGGGTTGGGTCAAGGGGGTGCCCAACTTAGGCTAATTAGGCCTATGAGTGTGGGTTTGACCAAATTAAGCCCAAGGTTGACTTTGGTCAATTGGGGTCAAAGTGTTGACCCAGTGACATGCCATAGGGTCCACTTAGATTGTCTTTAGGGTTAGGGCAATGTGGTGGGGTCATGGAGTGGCTAGGGTCCCCACTTAGGCTGGTTTGACCTAGTTTGACTATGGTCCTATAGTGGGCCCCACATGGCTACCACCCACTACCTAGGGCCAAACATAGTTCATCTTCCTTAAATCTCACCCATGCCTAACCCAATCTAAGTTGAGGGGTCCAGAAGTAACATGGGATGTTACACCCCTTGAGTCCTATTTATAGATTTCTGAATATGGCCTGCAAATAGCCAACCTACGCTATTTTAAATAGCTATGTGCAACCCATCTGGGTCTGCTAATAGCGTCACTCCGTACTGACCAGGTCCCAAGTATATGGAGGCTAGCTCGTCGCGACTCTCCACCTCGCTGGGGCGAACGCGACCTAGCTATCGCAGCTCGTCTTCTCTCCTTGGGTGAGAACGAGTTAGGCCTCCGCAGCCCACCGATCCTCCCTTTGAGGCGGGGCTGGTGGCCAGGTCGCCTATGGCAGAGCGGCCTGGCTAGTCTGAGATTGTCTCAACAGAAGTTCTAGAGGAGCTCGTCGATCGCAGTTCGACGAATTCAAATTCCAACTCCTAGGATTTAGCTCGAAGAATGTCGAGCTCCGTTCGACGAAGGTTGAGCTACGCTCGACAAACATCAATTTCAATTCAGGCTCCGTTTGGCAGAAACCCTCCTCGGTTCGACGAACCATGGGTGGACGAAGGCTAGGTTGGCCAGCTCATGCAGCTCATACACCTAGCTTTGGTGGGAGCGGGCTAACCATTCTGAGCTCGCCGGTATGATGTTTAGGCGCGAGCAAGCCACCTTGGTCCGCTTGTCTTGCCTGGTGGTCCCACTCGGCGAACACGGGGTTGTACACAATCCCCGCTGTTTTTGAGCATGAACAAGCTCGAAAAGAATCATCCAACCCACTTGTTCGATGAGTGCTTTGCTAAGCTGGAAGGAATCTTTTGGTGGGTCCCACCTTCACACTATAAATATACCATCGGGCCTGAAAGAGATATCAGATATGCTCTGATACTAATGAGGGATAGATCTGCTTAACTCTAGAGGGGGGTTAATAGAGTATTTTAATACTTTAATTGATTTTTATAGCGGATTAAAATATGTGATAAGTATTAGTATAAAGAGAGAAGAAAACAAAAACTATCACAGCACATAGAAAATAATCAATAAATCATTCCAGACGACACAAGAAATTTATAGTGGTTCCCCTATACTTGGGTACATCAACTCTTCTACCACCCTAATAAGAATCAAATACAGGTTTTTGATAAGGTGCCTTGCCACCAAAGGTTTTTTCTCAGGTGCCCTGTCACCACAAGATCTATTTTTTTAATGGAGATCTAACAACCCTTTTGAGCTTTTGATCAGGTTCCCAAAAACCAAACTAAGTCTTTTGATCAGGAGACTTAACAACTAAGGGGTTAACTTTTGAAGGGAGTTATAACCCTGTACACAGTGGGAAAGAGAAAATTGATGGTGTCTTCTCTTTCTCAAGGAACTGAGAAGGCTTTAGTGGATGATGTTGTCAAAGCTCCCCCTGAGATGAAGAATGATTCAGGAAGATGAGAGCTTTGCACATGGTGTAGGCCTTCAAACTTTAGAAGATCTTCAGAATCTTTTTGGACTGATATTGAATAGTTGTCCCTTGAAAAGCTCTAAAGCTGATGATGAAGAGCTCTGTGAGGTTCTCTGTATATGTCTGTGTGTCTCGGTGAATTCTCTTTATCAATTCTCTTCTTGTGAATCTATTCTCTATATGATCTTCTAAAAACAGTATTTTTATATTCCTTCCAGAAAATAGCATTTGAATTTGAATTCTATCCTTGAATTAATGCGGGAATCCTGGGACTTGAATGGCTGGAATTGTCTTAAATGCAATTCCTCAACGGTCTTCAGTAAATATCTCAAGTAATTACTCTGTGAAATCCATAATTAATGCTGCCAAGCAACGACTATATTCTTGAGAATATGAGAATTAATTACCCAAGAATTACATCCTTAGAATAATCCAAACTAAGATGAGAATGAGAGAAAATGTCGAACTGATAGAAATCGTCGAACTCAGAACAGATTTCGTCGACCAGAACATCAAGTTCGTGAAGCTGAGAAATCATCTTCGTCGAGCTGAGATATTGTCTTCGTCGAGCTGAGCTACAAGTTCGTCGAGTTCAAATCAGAGCAGGGACTCTGAGTTCGTCGATCTATGATCGACGATCGTCGAGCTGAGTTTGAAGAATGTCGAACTAATTCTCTAAATTCTTAAAGATTGTCATTCTTCTAAGTCTTGTTCTTTGATTTCTTCTTTGGGCTAGATCAATGTCTGTCTAACCTAGTCAAACTGACCTAGACCTAAAACTAACAAAATGGCCCTGGGCTATACATGAAGTGTCAATAATCTAATAGTGAACCCAGCCCAAATCCAAACTAGGGATCCAACAATCTCCCCCTATTTGGTTGAGGTCACTGTGAACAACAGAAAAGAAAAAACACAAAGCATATAAAAGATATCTGGCAGAATTTAAAACCATTCAGCAGATATTAACAATAGTTCCTTGTGAAGTACAGAAAACAAATAACAGATAACAGTTCTAATCAAAAATAGAGAAAGAAAAATTGTTTAAGCTTTCTTAGATTCCTTCTTCTGTTGATCTGTGGCAGGTCTGGTGAAGATAATTTTCCTTTTGGGATCTGCAGCTTCCGGTTTTGTCATTTTCATGTCACTAGCTCCAAGTACTGTCACAAAGGCAGCTCTTTGTACAACTTCTTCTGGATGTAATGACATATAAGCATCTGAATTAAAAAGATTATGTACCTGGTACTTGTCTAGCTCCTTCTTTCTATAAGAGGACATGGTAGTATACTGAGATGTGTCCTGTCCTTCTTCCTTTGCTTTTCTAATCTGGGAAAGAGCTGTCAACTCTTAAAACCTGGCCATTCTGGAGTTGGTGTCCATTTCTGGATCACAGACTGGAGAAAGAGGCTTTTCATGAGTTGCTTTATCAGGTTGATCATCTTCATATATTTATTGTTACCTGTTGTGCCTTTGGTATTGTTGTTGCTGCCTGCTGCTGCTGCAAGAATATTGTTGTCTGCTGCCGGAAGGTTTAGACTAATAAGAAGATGTAGATTTTTGACCTTGAGAAACACCTCCAGAAGATCTTGTTATTGGAGGAGGAGGAGGAGGACCTCTCCTGAATTTAGGAGGAGGAGAGTACCTCCTGCTCTTCTTCCTGGCTTTATGCTCATTCTTGGAATATCTCATCCAGTTTGGGGTGTCTGGAGTGAGTGTTATATTATGCAGGATGTAGTAGGGAACATCAGCAGAGGGATTTGGCTTACGAACAGCCTTTGGAGGAGCATTTTTAGCAGGAGCCTTTCTTTTCTTTGAATTGGTATTATCAGAGTCATCTGACTCATTATCAACATCATCATCAGAAGAAATTTCAGGATTATCATAAAGAGCATCCAGCTTCTTTAGCAAATCATCTGAGATTTGAGGAATCTGTTGCTGTGCTTGGCATGTTGGCTCTACAAAATTATTTGTAGCAATCTGAACATTTTCTGCTTATTCTTGCATGTCAGCAAAGAAAATGTCATCCAAATCTGGCATTGGAGATTCGCACCAGCCAAAAGTTGGTGGAGAGAATGCCTTTTGCTCATGAGCTGGCTCAATAACAGTAAAACTTTATGTAATCTCAGAAACTACAAAACATGCCTTTAGTTGTTCCACAACTTCAGGTCTTATTAGAGCAGTATAAACTACAATAGCTCTTGAATTCTGTACATCAAAACTTGGTAAAATATCTCTGTAAGCAGAATCAAAAGAATTCAATAAATAATCTAAATCAACTGTGTGATTTAAATGAAATCACCAATAGTGGTTATTTCTACAACTGTATCAACCATGTTAGTATCAGAATCAATTATATGTATTATTTCAGTTGGAGGGGTTTCCTCTGCTGAATCATCAATCATATCAAAATCTGCTGCTGCTGCATGAGGAGGAACTAGAACTTCTTCATAGACCATCTCCCCCTGACTGGTTTTCGTGGGTCTTGAAGCCAGTCCTCTAGAAGAAGAAATAGAAGAGAGGGCAGCAATTCTGGTAGAAAGAGAGATGATGGAGGCAGAGAGAGCAGCAATAGCTTGTGCTATTAATTGCTCAAGAGTTAGAGAAATAAAAGTAAGAAGATCTTTAGCTATGTCAGGGAAATTTAGGTAGAGAGGTTCAATAGCAGAGGTGGTGTAAGGGGTGTGATGTCCACAGTTTGAACACACAGAGAATGAATGACAAAAATCTGTAAGGGTGTATTCTGGAAATGTGGAAGTAGGGTTGGATGAGATTTCAGTGGTAGAAGTAGTGATGGTGGTAGTTGGTGTGGAGGTGGTTTCCTGAACAGTAGATGTAATTGGTGAATGGTGTGGAGATGATGGAGGAGGAGACAACAGATTGAAGGTAGGCTGTGAGGTGGTGGTTGGAATGTCAGAATGATAAGTTGGAGGTGGAGATTGAGCAGGTGGATATGGAATATCTTTAGGGATAATGATGGGAGAATGTGGAGGTGATGGTTGTGGAAGAGTTGAAAGATGTTGTTGTTGAGAAGCAGGAGAAGGAATTATAGTGGATGGAGGAAGAACTTCTTCTAGTGGATGTGGAGAGGCTATCACTACCCTTGTGTCCTCAGACGTCCTGGAGGAAGAGGCCCTGGGTGATTTAGGGATGGACCTCCCCCATCTGCCAAACAAAGCAGAGGTGATCCTCTCTGAGGCATTGATGAATATTGGTTGGGAGACCAATAATTCTGGTGCCTTTTCTTGGAGGAAAATTCCTAAAATTCTCCCAAAGCACACCCCTTTCTTAGTATTCTTTTTCTTTATTAACTCAAACAGTATATTTCCCCAGTTGACTGCTTTCTTATCTACCAGAGCATACATCACCAGAAACTGGTGCCTGGTTATATAATCATGGGCTGTATGTTTGCCAAGCAACACCTTACCAACATTATCTGCCACAAACTTATATTGAATAGATAAATTCTTTTTCAAAATTCTATTGGGGTTTCCTTCAGAGTGACCCATCTTAGTCAACATAGCTTCATACTCAGAATCATTTATTTCAATATCTTCTTCTCCAGTAGGCAAATCAAAAATCTCAGTTAAAACTACAAGAGTTAGAGTAACTGGATTTCTACCGATGGTGCCAGTCATGGTGCCTGCATTTGGTGAGGTTGAAGTAAAAACCCACTCTCTTATTTCATTTGCTGGTAACTTGATCCTTGTAGTCATGAATTTCCTCAGTTTCTGTTCTTCACACAACTATAGGATGTCGATGAAGATTTGATCAGTGATGTTGAAAGAATCAAAATCAATGTCGAAACTAGTATCGAACCTCAAGCTGGAGAGGGAGAGCGCCCGAGTCGCCATTGATTTTCCTGCAAAAAACAAAAGAGAGAGCATGAGCAAGAGAACAGAATGCGCGGGATAGAGCACGACGAAAACCTAGATATAAGGTTTTCAGAATACCTAGCGTCGGGCTCTATCCTGTAAAAAATAAAAAATATTCTTTCTCAGGTCGAAGAAAAAATTTCATGAAGAAATAATATCGTCGATCTCAGTTGGAAGTGGGAAAATTTTTCGTCAATCTCAGGTCGACGAAAAATTTTCTGAAGCAAAATCGTCGATCTCCGCTCGACGAATTAACTTCATGCAGAGAGTTCGTCGATCTAAGGTCGACCAAAAATCTCAAGAACAGTTCTCAGATCGTCGATCTCCGTTTGACAAACTGTGATCAATTCTTCGACCTTAGACAAAAATCAAGTTAAACTTCTCCATTAATCATACATAGCTGATTCAGAAAGAACAGATGTTTCTTCTCATCCAATGGTTTAGTGAAGATATCTACTCTTTGCAAATCAGTAGAGATAAAGACAAGATTAACTTTCTTTTTGTCCACACAATCTCTAAGGAAATGATGTCTAAAAACTATATGCTTAGTCCTATTATGCAGTAATGGATTTTGTGCAATAGAAATTGCACTGATATTGTCACAAAGTATTGTTGAATTATTTAAGTTGAGACCATAATCCAGTAGTTGGTTTTGAATCCACAATACTTGTGAACAACAACTTCCAGCTGCAATGTATTCACCTTCTGCAGTTGAAGTTGACACAAATGTCTGCTTCTTACAAAACCAGGACACAAGCCTATCTCCAAAGAACTGGCATGTTTCTGAAGTACTTTTTTTGTCCACTCTACATCTAGCATAGTCAGAATCTGAAAATCCAGTTAAGTCAAATACTGACTCTGTAGGACACCAAAGTCATAGATTAGGACAACCCTTTATGTATCTCAAAATTCTTTTAAGGAAAATAAGGTGATATTCTTTAGGGTTCACCTAGAACCTAGCACAAAGACATGTAGCAAACATAATATCTGACCTACTAGCTGTGAGATACAACAAGGACCCAACAATAGCCCTATATGTTTTCTGATCAACTGGCTTGCCCTATTCATCAGAATCAATCACAGTATTGGAAGCCATGGGTGTTTTCATTGCTGAGGTATCAGACATCCCAAATCTTTTAACTAGCTCTGTAGCATATTTTGATTGGGATATGAAAATGCCATCAGGGGATTGCTTCACTTGGAGACCAAGGAAGTAGAAAAGCTCACCCATGCTACTTATTTCAAACTTGGAATGCATCAGGTCAGAAAACTTTTTGCATAATTTGGAATCGGTAGAGCCAAAAATAATATCATCTAAATATATTTGTACTAATAATATTTTATCTTTATGATGCCTAATTAACAAAGTCCTATCTACAATACCCCTAGTGAACTTATGCTCTAAAAGAAAGCTAGCTAGGGTTTCATACCAAGCTCTTGGAGCTTTCTTTAAACCATAGAGAGCTTTATGTAATTTGAAAACATAAGAGGGATGAGTTAGAGAGATAAAACCTGGTGGTTGTTCCATATATAATTCCTCTTTGAGTTCACCATTGATAAAGGAACTTTTGACATCCATTTGGAAGACCATGAACTTCTTGTAGGATGCATAAGCAAGAAATATCCTGATAGCTTCTAGTCTTACAACAGGTGCAAAGGTCTGATCAAAATCAATTCCTTCTTCCTGTCTATATTCTTGTGCTACCAGCCATGCTTTATTCCTGATGATAGCTCCTTGTGCATCCAGTTTATTCCTAAAAACCCATTTAGTTCCAATGATTGGGTAGTCTTTGGGTCTTGGAACTAAATCCCAAACTCTGCATCTCTCAAAATGATTGAGCTCCTCTTGCATTACAATAATCCAGTGGGGATCTTGCTCTACATCTTTTATGGATTGCGGCCAAAGTTGAGATATGAAGCAAGCATGCATCAAGTCTTGGTTAAGTTGATGCCTTGTTTGCACACCGACTGATATGTCTCCAATCACTTGAGATATAAGTGTGACAAGATGTAACGACTCCATATGTTCATATAACATATAATAGAAGGTTCGGCCGGGGCCCCACAACATATCCCCCACAAAAAAGGCGGGGAGGTTACAGGTTAATACCAAAACAGAATCGCATCCTAACACATAGTATGCTAGCGGAAGATTTTAACAATAATATTGAACCATAACCATGAATGTCCACTATAAATAAAGAGCCACATATAGATATCAACTCAAATAGGAATGTACAATAAATACAACATCATTTGGCATTATGGCCATACAATTACTCTTTATAAGTGTGGAATTCAAACATCGGCGTGCAGGCCGGCCACACATGAACAAAACAACATTCTTTACTTAGCCTTCAAGGGCTAGCAGTAGCAGCAGCAGTAGAGACTTCAGTCCTTATGTATCCCACTCGGCTCTCCAACACCTATACCAGGACAACCCACAAAATGGTAGCAAACAAGGCAACGGTCAGCATTCAGCTGACCAATTTATAACGACCCTACCCCTTTCCTGGGGTAGTGGTATTCCATCCCTGCAGGCATAGCAATTCATAGGCAGATATATATCTATCATACATTGTGCTCTCATGCATAAACAATCCATCACAACCGTCAGCCATGTGGTCGACGATCTATGCACTCAGGGTACATTCTTGGTGTACCGGCGAACCACGTTCCCACCACCATTCCAGGTTCAAAACCCGATGGTAAAATTGAGCATTTAATCTTTCCGGCACGCAGGCCTAAGATTCTCATTATGCGCTCTAACTAACCGCACTTTTAGGTCTCTAAGTCGGACGGACATAACGCAGGTATGGATCAGCCACCCCCCCCCCCCCCCCCCCCCCCCGTTGCTCAAGTCACCTTGCCATCACCGAATACCAACGTACTCGACGCTAAATTTAAGGTGCGGTTCAGTTTGGCCATTCCGGTTCGGCACGAGGCCTTTTCAAGAGCTCATCAAGCTCACAATAGCCATACTGTCCACCAAGGACTGACTTGACAATCAAAAAGGGTAGTTCATTCTAGCATCCTTCCCGATCGCTTAGCGGGTTCCGCAACACTCACTTTCTGCACCCAACTCCGCCCAAACCCTGCAGCATACTGCAGTGCCAAAAAACTAGTCTTGTCATAGCACACAATACAAGCACCACAAGGGTATTTTCCTGAACTACCACTCCAGTACTTCCTTCTACTGTCGTTCACAGGTCCAACTCATCGACTCCACAAACTAAACTTTTAACCACGGAGTCTTCTCCATTGTCCAAATGAAACATAACCAATCCAAACCAACCTGTCCAGATGGGCTTCACACAGCATGCATATTCCATACTACACATTTCTAGATCTATATGCAAGACTATTAGGGATTCCAAGAATTAGCCCAAGTGAAATCCCTCCGCAATCCACCCTCTGGTGGGGGAAATCCATGTGCAGGCTAAAAAAGAAGGACTTCACATGTCCAAGAAGGAAGATCGTTACCCTTGACGACCTCTTTGGAGCCTTGGAAATCTAGCCAGTTGGAAAGTACCGCAGCGGCCTTACCACCACAAATCTGCCCTCGGACCTTAGTTCGGAACTCTGAAGCTCCACCGGTGGCCGGATCCCTTTCTTCTCCTCCTCCTTCCTCTCCCTTCTCTCTAGCTCTTTTAGAAAGAGAATGACACAAGTTAAAATGAGAATCTCTTTCTCATTTCTGGCTATTAATCAGTAGGGAGAAGACTGGGCCATTAGATCACAGCTGAAGGAAATGAACGACGATAAATCATCCACAAATGTATAATTTTTGGCTGACACGGCCTGTGACACGCCTGTGTCACAGGCCTTGTACCTTAAGTGGCGCATGAACCGACTTCTCCAGAACAGGACGTGGCCATGTGACATGCCCGTGTCACAGTTCTTGTGCCTTCACATGCCTTCAGACATGCCCGTGTCTAGCCCGTGTACCCCACTTGAGAAACAATCGAGACCCACTCAAGTGCACAAAACAGGACACGACCTCTGACACGCCCGTATCCTAGGCCGTGTGCCCCACTCGAGACACACTCAAGATCCACTCGAGACCCCACCTCGAGACCCACTCGAGTATATAGAGCAGGATACGGCCATGTGACACGCCCATGTCACAGGCCTTATGCTCTCTCTCGAGAATTGATTGAGCACATCTACTCGAGTGGCGTTCATCGACCAGAGGTGGCACGCCCTTGGACACGCCTGTATCACAGTGCATGATCCCTATCGAGAATAAGTCAAGTGCATTTTGTCGAGCACTCGACTGGCTGCTAAGCAGAGCAGGACATGGCCTGTGACATGCCCGTGTCCCATGCCGTGTTGCCCAGCCTGAACCCAAATTTGGGATTTGCGGTGTTACAACCCTCCCCTCCTTACAAGAAATTTCATCCCGAAATTTGCACAAGGGAAACAAAGCTTATCGAGTTAGCTTCATCGACTTCTTTACGCTTATAGAGCTTGGATTTGCCTGCTTCTGCCCAAGCTAACGGTGTACGACACTTACGACCATACATAGCTTGAAACGGTGCCATTCCAATGCTCGTTTGGTAGCTATTGTTGTAGGCAAACTCCACCATATAGAGTTGATCTTCTCATCTCTTTCCAAAGTCCAGGGCGCACATTCGGACTATATCCTCCATTATTCTGTTGGTCCTCTCAGTCTGGCCATCCGTTTGGGGTGAAAGGCCGTACTGAATGTTAGCTTCGTTCCCAACAACTGATGGATTAACCTCCAATCGTTCGATGTGAATCGCCCATGACGGTCACTCACGATGCTACGGGGAACACCGTGCAGCCATAAGATCTGCTCCCCATAGAGCTTTGCCAAACTTTCCACTGAATCGTCCCGCTTGTTCGGAAGTAAGTGAGCTACGTTCGTCAACTGGTCTACAATCACACATATTGAATCATTCCCGCGTGGAGATCTCGGCAACCCGTGTACGAAATCCATTGAAATATCATCAAACTTCCATTCTGGAATCGGTAACGATTTCAAGAAACCTCTGGGCTTCTGGCATTCTGCTTTCACCAAAGCACAAGTTTGACATTTAGCTACATAATGAGCTATGTCTTTCTTTAGTACTGGCCACCAGATCAACTTTTTCATGTCCTTGAACATCTTTGTGCTCCCATGGTGAATTGAATATTTTGTGAAGTGAGCTTTATACATTAATTCTTCTCTCAACTTACCCATACTCGGGACGCACAAACGACCCTCTTTCCGCAAAAGACCGTTATCCCAGGAGAATTGGCCATCTTTCCCATCCTTTGCATAGCGTTGGAGACGTTCATCCAGCTCCGTTGCTTGTCGAACCCTGTCTGCAAGGTCACATTGTACCTCCGTTTAGTTTAAGCATGCATCGATTGTGGAATTCTTGTCAACACAAGAAATCTCTAACGCTTCCAACTCCTGGATCAGACGCTCATCATGTATCTGCAACCAATTTTCCCTTGACGGAGCCCTACGACTCAAGGCATCAGCGACCACGTTTCCCTTCCTGGGGGTATAATGAATATTAAAGGTGTAGTCCCCAAGGAACTCAACAACCTTCATTGTGCATATTCAGATCCATTTGATCTAACAAGTACTTTAGGCTCTTATGGTCTGTAAAGATATCCACTTTTACGGCATAAAGATAATGATGCCATAACTTAAGCGCAAAGATCACTACCACCAACTCCAAGTCGTTGACGGGATAATTTCGCTCATGCACTTTCAACTGGCATGAGCCATAAGCACTCACCTTTCCAAACTGCAGAAGAACGCAGCCTAAGCCGCTCCCTAAAGCATCACTATAGAGCTCATAGCCAGTTGTACCACATGGCGACGTCAACACAGGCACCGTGGTCAAACGACTCTTTAGAACTTCAAAAGCTCGTGCGCACTCTGGTGTCCAAACAAACTTCTGATCATTCCTCGTCAATATGGTCGGAGGCAAAGCGATCCGCGAGAAGTTTTCTACAAAACGTTTATAGTACCCTGCCAGTCCAAGGAAACTCCTGACTTCAGCCATCGAAGACAACACCGGCCACCCTGTATGGCTTTTATATTTGACGGATCCACTGCTATGCCATCTCCACTTACCACATGGCCAAGAAAAGCCACTGACGACAGCCGAAACTCACACTTTAAGAATTTATCATAGAGCTTATTCCTTCGCAAGGTATGCAACACCAACCGCAAGTGGTTTGCATGATCAGCTTCCGATTGAGTGTATACCAAGATATCATCAATGAATACAATCACAAACAAGTCCAAGTACTCTCGGAACATTCGGTGCATTAGGTCCATGAATACTGATGGCACATTATATAGCCCAAACGGAATAACAGAAAACTCATAATGAACATATCGTGTTCGAAATGCGGTCTTGGGAATGTTACCTTCCTGAATCCTCAATTGGTAATATCCAGATTTCAAATCCAATTTGGAATAGATGGTTGATACTACGAGCTGATCGAACAGTTCATCTATCTGTAGAATCAGATACTTGTTCTTCTCTGTCAGCTTATTCAATTCACGGTAGTCAATACATAACCACAAACCACCATCCTTCTTTTACACAAAAAGAATAGGTGTGCTCCAAGGTTACATACTTAGGCGTATATATCCCTGCTCCAGCAACTATTGCAATTGGACTTTCAATTCAGCCATTTCCTTTGGCGAGACGCGATATGGCGAGTGATAGTGTTTTTTATATTTAAGCTATTAGAGTTTTGTTTAGGTCTTTTATTATTCAAATCTTATCTTATTAGCTTATATGTCCCTTCTTCTTGTATTTTTTTATGTCACTAATGTTTTTGTGCTCTTTTGCAGGTTTTCTCAATTTTCACCCAAAATAACCTGACACAGCCACCCACACGGCCGTGTCATGGGGCGTGTCACCTCTTCCCAAAGAATCAACCACCAGTGGAAAGTCTAGAGTTCATCCCGACCAGGACACGATCTATAATACGGCCGTGTCACTGGCCATGTCTCTGGCCATGTCAGCTGACCGTGTCAACATGGACCGTGCCACCAGGAGTTGAAGAATCTCCAGAGCAGGACACGGCCAGCGACACGGCCGTGTCGCCAGGCATGTCTCCACCTCCTCAGCGCATGCAGCCCGCCATTAATGCGCCCCACGTCAAAGCCTATCAAACGCAGAGAACACGGCCACCAACATGGCCGTGTCAGCATGGGCGTGCCCGCCCGCCGGCGTTGCAATGATCATTTCCTGCCAGAACCAGAGCCCGAAGTCAACCAGTATGGGACACGGCCACCAACACGGCCGTGTCGCCTCCTCTAGAATTTCTATTATTTCAGACCCCCCCCATTGAGTCCATATAGAGTTCTGGAGTGTGTAAGGAAGTGTTGCCCTTTTGTTTTCTGAAGTTTTTCATGTTTCTTCTCTCTCTCTCTCTCTTTCTCTTTTTAGTTTAGTTCAATTCAAGTTTAGTTTAAGCTTTTGTATTAGCTTTTCTTGCAAATGCTTTAGTTGCTAATTGTAGGGCCAGAATAGGATTTTATTTTCATGGAATTGTACTCTTCAATTTCCAAGTGTAGCTCTCTTTAATATTAATAGAAGTGTGGTTTACTCTTCACTTTCTACTTTGTGTTCTTTATGCTTCACTACTCATCCCCCTCCTCCACTTCACCATGATTAACTAATCCTCCTTGTACTCGATCTTGATGATCCGAGGATTGAGTGATTAAGTTATGATGCTTTGAGTTTACTTTTTCATTTTAGGGTTTAGGCCTTGAATTACTCTTGATTCATCACGGGTTGGAGATATATCATCGATATATATTCTCCACCTTTGCTTTCATTCTTGGCTAGCCGAGAGGCCGATAGTTTGAAATGAGCACTCAAGAGTAAAGGGAGTTGTACGCACCCCTCGAGAGAGGCAGACATCCAAATCTCCCGAATTGGAGTAAAATCCAATAGTGGGGTTCACTGCGTAAGACGAGTTTTAGGCCTCTGATTTAGGCGAGAGTCGGTCGGACCTTCCTAAACTCAGGTGGGCTCGTCTTCGAGAGAAGTGTGTTCATGTTTATGGAACCTCCACGGTCAAGGACCTTTACCCTTTTAAGCTTAGGTTTATTTATCGTGCTTTTTAATCGACTCTTGCCGAGGTGATTCTTGATCAAGTGCATTTCCATCTCATCGTTCTAAACTTTTAGTGTAATCGTTTCTTTTATGCTATCTTTACCTTTTTATGCAAATAGCCCTCTTTCTTATGCAATATTTCATTTAGTGCTTTTAGCTTTCTTTTAACCCCAAGTTTTCCGTCGATAAAATAATAGTCTTCGTGTGAGTAAGCTTAATCAATATTTCCCGGATTTAAATATGACACTTGTGTCCCCTTTCTACAGTTCGATAGGTATACTTGTCTAGTTGGATTGCTAGTTCAGCTGCTCTATTTTCTTAAGCGAATAGTAGACCACCAAGTTTTTGCCGCCGTTGCCGAGGATCAACTTTTGTTGATAAATTGAAAACACAAATCTATTAATTTTGTCATTTCTCTTTCTCATCGTCCTTCTAAAAAATTTTAAAATAAAAAAAAAATTTATTACCGCTTTTAATAGAAACCTGCTTCACAATGTTTCTACACCACCTAAATCTCTTGAAAAGGGCAAAGCGGTTTGAAGTGTCGCAATCTTGTCTAGTACCTTGCGAACCCTTCACCGGGTAGCCCTTCCGAAGTTCGGGAGTTAAAACATAACTTTAAAAAAATTTCTATTTCAAAAAAATTAGTAACTCTCTTTTTCTAGTTTTTTTATTTCTCTTTCTTCATCTTCTCTTTTTTTTAGTGCATGACCAGCGGGTGTAACATCCCATTTCCAACTAGACCCCTAAGAGTGGTTTTGGTCATGACTAGGTCATGACAAACCCTAGAAAGCCAGAAATGGGCCAAGAGATAGGAGGCCAAGGTGAGGATCACCATGGTCTGCTAATAGTAGAATTTTGAACAATGATTTAGAATGACAATGGGGCTTCACCATGGCCCCAAGACCCTACCACAACACTCCCAAACATTTTGGGAGCCCCATTAGAGCCAAAAGGACCCATTACGGTCAACCCAAGAGGCCCAGTTGACCAAGGTCAACCCTAGCCCTAAATGGGTCAAACTAGCCTACTTAGGGCCAACTGACCTACTCCTAGCCTAAAGGACCCCTCCTATGCCCTCCTAACCCTAAAGTGAGGTCAAATGGTCACTAAGGACACATTGGGGTCAGCCCTAGAGGCCAGGTTGACCCAAGTCAACTCAAGCCCTAACCTGGTCAAAGTACCCTTACTAAGGGTATGTGACCTCCAAGTACAGGGTAACCCTACATAACCCTACCTAGACCCTAAGGGAAGCCAATGGGTCACCTAGAACCCATAGGGGTCAACCCAATTAGTCATGTTGACCCAAGTCAACCCCCATTTAGGTCAAGTCAAACTTAACCCAAAAGGGCTAACCCAAGCCCAAGCCACTTCTCCCTTTGGCTAAACCCATTCCCGTGACCATCATAAACAGTGGGCTGCATTTAGTTTGTGAGGTTGACTAGTCAACCAGAGGTGACTAGGAGAGAGAAAGGAGCTCCTCTCCATGATAATGGAGGAGAGAGAAAATGAGGAAGAAGAAGGGGGAAGTGAGAGGCCGGCCAAGGGAGACTAACAGCCACCCATTATGGCTGCAATCAACTCCTCTAGGAGAGAGGAGTTGATTCCAGCCATTTCCCAGCCACCAAGGGGTGGGTTCAGCCCCCCTCCACACAACCCGAGCCACACCTTTAATGGTGTTAATGGCCATTGAAGAACCAGCCTCTCCTCTCCCCCATTTGCCATTTAAACACCTTCAGGGAGCCGAGGGGATCATTTTAGAGCGTTTACCTGGAGGAGACGAGCCATTCCACTGTGCAGTTGCAGAAGCCGAGCGCCGCCGCCGTCGTCAATGACATCCCGCCGCTCCTCTCGCATCCAGGCCGCCAGGAAGGTCCTCCCCCTCTCCTTAACCCATGGTTAGATCATAGCAATCGTTAGGGCCAAGGTTCGGGCTCAATTGAGCCCGATCCAATTCGGTTTTCATGGATTTTTCTGAAGAAAACTCACCTCTCGGGATCGCCGGAAAAGGGGTTTCCGGCGGCCAAGCCGCCGCCTGGAGATGGCCACCACCTCAACGGAGGTGGTGGAGCCGGTGGCCGGCCGGGGAGGTGGTCGGGTCGCCGGCAGTGGCGTTTGGAAGTGGCTCCAGGCGGGATGAATCCTGGCCGTCGGCTCAAGGAAGAAGATGAAGGGATTCCGTCCCTTTTGCTTCAAGATTCGTGCGGGCCCGATTTTAAACTATAGGAAATTAATGATATTTATTTCATTCTGTCACACTTTTGACATTTAATGTTTTATATTTTTAAAAATAGTTAGAGGCTCTGTATGAGAAAAGGATCAACACATGATTTGTAGCCCTTCCTGTCTACTTTAGTTTAAAATTAGTTTGAACCCATTTGGGCTTCTGGTTTGACCAGCGCACCTTTTGGTGGGACATACCCTTAGGGCTAGGCAGTCACTAAATTGAGTGCCCACTCTTCACCCCTAGCCCAAATTAGCTGAAATTTTGGCAGAGAGTCTATCTTAGATATACCTAGGGCCTGCCCAAAAATGGGAATTTGTGGAGAAAATATTTCTATAGTTTTTGTAAATATTTAATAATTATTAGATAAATTAAATAGGTGCCCTAAACACCTCCAAACCCTCCCAAATTTTGGTGAGTGGTCCCTGGGTTCCAATTAGGTACCTGTATAAAATTGCATTTAATTTGGATGTGTTTTGAATAGGTTTTGACCCAACCCTAACTATACCCTAAAAAGGGCATTTTGGTCAAAAGTTGCACTTTTGGTTTTGAGTGACCAAATCACCTCAACAGAGGCTGAAATTTGGGCCACTGGTTTGTTATAGCACTTATCACCTCCCCATGGAATATGGGGTAGGGAGGAATAGATTTGCCCTAAGTTCCTAGGTCAAACCCTAAGGAGGGACCTTTTGGCCTTGTGAAGGGTATGAGTCCTAAACACCTTGGATGAACTCCAAATTTTGCAAGGAGGTTCCTAGGATATATAAAACCCTTTGTTAAAAATATTAGCTAATTTTGAAAAGGATAGGGGCCCCAAAACCCTAACCCTAGCTTAGGTCCTAAAACTTGTAGTGTAGGTTTAGGTTAGCTAAACATCTTGAAACCTAACCAAATTTGGGTAGTGAGGGTATTAGGGTATTTTGAGCCTCTGATAATTTACTTGAGGAATTTTGGACAATATTTTTAGCACTTCATTAGTAATCAATGGTAATGCCCTAATAATTATTTTGGCTATTGTGGTCTCACTGCCCATCAAGAGGGTATGAAACATGGGCAGAGTTAGTTTTAGGTTATGATAATCTTGTATGAATTTTGTTAGAATTTTTGGATATCTATATAGGGCATCTACTTCACAAGTGCTTTATTTTGATTACATATTAATAATTCTTGCCAGAGGCCATTACTTACTGAAAAATCATGAAACTTCCTGCATAGTGTTTTTAGCTCAATGTTATCATATGGAAATTTTTGTGGAATTATTTGATGATTGATCAATGGTTGGTTTGATGACCGCATGACAAATTTTGGGGGACGCCTTGGAATTTGTTAAGTTGGAGTGGTATTGATTATTGATCAAAGAGGTATGTTTACAAAAGCATAAAAAAATTTAAGGATAAATGGTTCAAAATCGTAACGCTCATTGTGTTAAGGTTTTTTTTTCTGCTTGGTTTGTTAGGTTAGCAAACTCATCCAATTGTATCATATATGTGAAATTTCCGGACAATGTAAGGTGTGAATAAGTGATTAGTAGATTATTCTCAAGATACTTTATATGTACACTAAACCCATATAGATGCATTATTGTCTTATCCACCTTGTCTGACTTATTGTCTTGAGTCGTATGTTGATATTCTCAAATGCAGCCTCTATTCTCGTGAATTAATAATAGTTGTGTCTATGTACTAATTTGCGTATTCAACGTGATTATGTTGTAAACTAAATAGGATTACCAAGGAATTGTGTTGGAGACTCATGGTTGGCATTCCATAAATTGGTGCAATACCCGTTAATGACACTTGTTGTAGCGATCTAATGTTTTGAGATCCTGTTCTGCAAGGTGTAAACGAGTTGTTGATTCGGTAGTTATTTTGGTTCCTAGAATCCGTACTGCGGTAGAGAGGTTGATAGCGGTATTCTGATGCAATAGTGGTTTTATAAATGAGTAGCCTGCATGATGTCGTACACACTACGTCCTCCCGGAATACCTTTTTGTAGGTTACGTAATTGAATTTAAATCATAACCGAAACAACTTAAACTGATGTAGTTATTTTGAAACATTGTGGTTCACAATTAATCCGTGCCTTACAAGATAGGAGGTGCTCATACAAACTAGATTCTATGTACAAATTGTGACAATTGAGAATGTATAATGAACTTGAAATTATTATGGGTGAAGTATCCATAACTGTATATGATGGGTATGTTTTACTCTCATCTGGAAAATACTCGTAGCCCAAACCTAAATTTCGGGGACGAAATCGTTTCTTCGTTTATTGGATTTGTAACATCCCAATTCGAGATAGACCCCCGATTGACTTGTGTCATTACATATCAGCCTGGACTAGGTAGAAGTCTTCAGACCATGACACAGTTACGGTGGGGCCATGGTTAACATAGGAGGATGATTTAAGTTAAGAAATTGCAATTAGGAGAGATTGTCACATGTTTATCAAGTTGTAGGTATACTGTTGATGGTATCATCCGCCTAAGTCTATGTTACCAAGGAAGCATGTGTTACCTCCAAGACAACATTCCAGCTTGAAGAAATTATAGCGTGTGTCGAGCTCAAATAATGTGGTTTGCAAATATCATATTTATGCGAAACAGTGAAATCAAGCAAACGGCCTTGGACATGATCTCAGATAGTTTTATTAGACTCGTGACGATAATATGAGTCCAACAATGTCATTCGTTTGGAATTTCGACGTCGTTCAAAGAGTTTTTTAATGTAATGTAAAATTAGGCCATGGACACTCCGCGGAGCGTAAAATGAGCAAATAAACCAGAAACTGATCGTGACTCGTTCCGTTGGATGCGTGTCAGCGAGACGGTCATAACGAGCCTATTCGAGACAATTTCTGAGTCCCGTAGGCATTGTACAGTTGTTTGAAAGATAGGAGCTAAATAATAATAATATTAATAATAAAAATAATAATAACATTAATAATAATATACTTATTATATATATTACTATATAAACATAAAATTTAGGTTTGAGCAGAACACCCGACCCCCTCGCTGCTTCTCTTGACGACGGCCACCTCTCTCCCCCTCCATTCCCGCCCCGCTTCCTCCAGCGCGCCACCCCGTCTACAGCCATCTAGCTTTCTTCGGCGTCGTTCCTCACAGCAAGTACAACTCCGACGAGTGCTCTTTTTCCTCGTTTAGGGTCGGCCTGCTCGGCAACATCTTCGGCGAGATACCTCTAAGGTAAACGAGCAGCCGGTCTTCTTCTCCAAGCTACTTCCCTCCAAGCAGGGCCAGTGATCTGCTAACCCTTCTCAGATTTCTGGCAAGATCCGAGCCCACTACAACCACCCACGGCCCAACTCCGCCCTTCTCAAGCTCCGATAAACTCATCTTATAACAAAAATCTGTCCGAGATCCACCACCCTCATCCATTCTAGCGAGCTCCAACACCAAGGCTGACAACCTCCTTCGTACATGGCCGAAAGTATGCAGCTTCTGCTATCCGTCCACCTCTCCCATGGCACGAAATTTTGGAGTATTGATCACATTTCTGTAGTTGGGCTTTGATAAAGTTCATGCATTGCTGTCAATAGGCCTTGGGGATATAGGCTACAACTTGTTAATTATGGTGATGAAGAAAATTCAACTGCAGTGGGCTATGGATATGGATTCTATCACTTCAAGATCCCACGAGATCCGGTCATGGATGGAGCAACGCGCAAATGCCGCATGCGTGGCTATTGGGTAACATACATGGACATCTGGTGAGCTTCCTACACTCTCCCTTGCTGCTAGATCTATAGTTATTTTTTTAGGAGAGATGTCGACTCAACGGAGTGGGACTTGCGAGGCGAAGATCTCCTAGGAGGAGGCTGGCTAGAACTTGTGTCCTGTGGTAGAGCCTTCAACCTTTCCTCACTTCAATTGAAGTTTGCGGACTGAGTTCTTGAAGAAAAATGGCCTCATGATGGTGAATAATGGTGGAGAAAAATCCGTGAGAAGTGTTGAAATAATTAATTAGAAGAAGAAGACGAGCCGATGTCGTTCGTCCAGCTTCAAGTTGCGCGCAAAAATCTGTTTTCTGCGTGCAGCGAACTTCGAGAACGTTTTCGGACATGATACGGCCGGATCTGGGTTGTAGGCTGAACATGAAAATTGTACCCACAGAAATACCTTTCCAACGAGTGGTTACACGCGTTCACCGGATTCTTGAAGTCTCGGAAATCTCCAGTCAAAGTTGCTGTCTAGAAGGTGTCCTGCACTTAAAATTTTTGGGTTGGTGTAGAATCAGGTTTGGACTCGGTAGAGACATTGTAGCAGATTGACATTGAGGTTGGGTGAATTCTTTTTATGTCTAACCATGATAAATCAACGATTGATGAAATTTGTTTGATAGATCCTTAGCAAACAAATGGAGTAGGGAAACGTGCTTGAATGAAAGGATTTGGTGGAGGTTAATGAGTGAATGATTTGATGAATTTGGATTTATACCAATGACATAACTATGAGAATTAATTAAGATGCTATGGAAAATAGAAATATGTCGGATATCATTTGGAAATGAATTGTATGATGTTAATTTATGGCCATGTGGGAGGTTGACTGATGGAATGAATTTAGTCGTCCACTGCTTATAGTCGTGCCACTTACGGTTAGTTGTGTGAGAACAACATGTAGCATAAGGTGGCTTACCATCTGTGAGAATAGTGAACCCTTGTGTGCTTGGATACACGAAAATGCAGAGGAGGTTGATGTATGATCATGAGGCATTTCAAATAAGGATGTCTAAGGTGGTCCACTGCTGTGAGGTGTGGTTCCTTATGGGTAGCAGTGTGGATTGTATGTTGTATGAGGTTGTTCGCTACCTGTGTTGATGATGAACCCTTAAGTGCCTTGGGGCATGAGATTGTGAAAGAGTGTAGGTGAGGGTGTTGCTGCACTGGATTGGTAATGATGAAAAGAGAAATAAGTGGACGGTTGGCCTTGGTGCTCTGGTGGTTTGTCCACAGAGGCACCTTCCGTGCCACGATGATGTGAAATTGCATGCGGTGTGAGCCGAAATGTGGTGTCGTAATCCTGGGTTAAGGATAGTGTGTCCGGTCTACGGGCTCGCCGGTCATCATACCGACGGGAGATGACAGATAGACTTGCACGGTTGGGCCTTGTTCCTCGGTGCTTACTTCCCGACGCACCCTCCGTGCTAGTGGACGGTTGGCCTTGGTCCTTTGGTGATTTGTTCATAGAGGCACCTTCCGTGCCACGAAGGTAGGCCAGTTGTGCTGGGCTCTTGGTGCACATCTACCCGAGACCCCTTCTGAGCCGTAGTACGCATGTGAGCTCCGCTGTTGTGTTCTTAGCGTTGAGGCGAATAGAGGCCTAGGCTTGGTAGTGTGGATGCCCGCCTAGTAGTTGAGAAACCCGCTCCACTGTCACCGCCTGACCACGATGGTTGACGCCTGAGAGGTTAGGTACCTGCTCGAAATGTGGGAACTACAAGTCTGTGTCGACAAAGCAATTGCATGTGCGTGATCATGGGTGAGTCTTTGCATTGCATTCATATCATTATATTTCATTGCATACACAAGATCCTTATCGTATACGTTTTTATGGGCACTCATATACGATGAGTTACTTTACTGCTATGTCGATCCTCAACTTATATGTCTGTATAGGCATTCATATTAGTTGAGTTACTTTCTGTTGTAGCTCTATATTTTTATACTGTTGTTGATGGTAGAACTGCTAGAGTAGATTGTTTACAAATTTTTTATACTGCTGATATACATTGATATTTTTCACTATATACCACCTTTTTGTACTACTTTTTATTTATATATATTATACCCTTGTTCCTTTCTCCGCCTGGTGCCGATGCGTCGCCGGGAGAGTGGATGTGATATCCACTTAGTTTTTTTGACTAACGGTTGCAACGTCTTTCTTTTTAGGAGGAAACCTCACAGATAGAGCAGCAGGTTTTGCAGGAGGGCAGCCAGGCCAGGACAATAGGGCCGGATGTGATGGTGCCGTCATTGCCGTCGGTTACTGATGTGAGTTTTGAGGGACTCATGATGTAGCCCCTTTGGGGAAAGTGTTTTTATATACTCTGATATTTTTAGGAACCTTTGTATAGCTTCTTGTTTTGTTTGGACTTTTTACTTATTGTGGATCATGACTTCCGTGTTTACTCTTTTATTGATAGGTTAGTAGTATGATATTTGAGAATAGCCGGCTGATAAGTTGTAATTATACGCATTTTTCTATGTTTTTATTATGATATTTTAGTTTAGTTTTGCATTTTTTAGTTAGTTTTATTTAATAAATTGCTCCTTTTGTAAATATTGTTTCTAACATAGCATAAATCTGATTTCTGAAATTTTTCAGAAAATGGTCAAAAATTGACCTGATACGCCCGTGTCAGCCAACCCGACACGTCTGTGTCATTGCCGATCGACGATCAAGGCTTCCAGCTCGACGAAATGCTCTCAATATTCGTCGACCAACCTGACACGCCCGTATCAGCCAACCCGACACGCCCGTGTCATTCCCGATCGACGATCAAGGCTTCAAGCTCGACGAAACGCTCTCGCCGTTTGTCGACCAACCTGACACGCCCGTGTCAGCCAACCAGACACGCCCGTGTCATTCCCGATCGACGATCAAGGCTTCCAGCTCGACGAAATGCTCTCGACGTCCATCAACCAACCCGACACGCCCAGCATCACGCCCGTGACCTCGGGCGTGACCGCTACGTGACTCCTCCACCTGGCCAAAAAGACGCCGCCAGTGACTTTTTATGCAACCTGCCCCAGATCCGCCTGCTGAACACGCCCACCGACACGCCTCGTGTAGACAGAGACACGGGCGTGACTGCCATGTGGACTACCACAAGTCAATGTTGCCATCAAATCGCCGGATCACATCGCAAATAGTGTTGACACGCCCCTCCCCCCCGACACGCAAATAGTGTTGACACGGCCCCCCCCCCCAAATACTTTGATTTTTTTTCATATAAATACCCCATTTCTGTAATGACCAAGGGTTCACCTTTTTGAGCCAATTTTGTGTGTTTTGTGCGCTGCCCTTGTGGATTCAAGTGCTATGTAAGGAGATTTCTCCCCCCTTCCCTTTATGTTTGTTTTTGCTTTAGCTTTAGCTTTGTAATAGTTTCAATTTCATAATAAAAAATATGTCCTTTTCTCTCTCTCCATGGCATGAAAGTTTATTTTGGTAGCTCATCTCTTTCTCTTTTTATCTCTTTGTATTTCTTAGTATTTCTCTATATGAAAAGTGTGTGTGTGTGTGTGTGTGTCTGTATGAGTGTAATTTGTTTAGTTTTTTTGCTTTCCCTTGTTTGGTTTGTCTCCATGTTAGGGTTATAGTTGCTTTAAGATTTTCATTCTTATGGATTTGTAAAAGAGTTATTAAAGTGTTTTTGATTTTTTTTTACTTAGCTTTATTTTAGGATGTAAACCCTATTTGTTCTTTTAAATTTTATTTCAACTTTTTAGCACTTTTATGAACTCTTAAGAATGAAAAAGTTATAATTTTAATTTTTGAGTACCTTTGATTTTAGCTTTATTTTGAAAAACTTTTGTTATTTTAGTTTTGATTTGTTCTTTTTATGTGTTTTTGATAAAATCTAAGTATAAAAAGTTGTTGTTTTAATTTTTAGGTAACTTTCATTTTGTTTTTAATTTGTGTGTGTGAGTGTAGGAGTTAGGTTTTCATTTTGTTCTTTAAAATTTCATGATGTGTGTGTGAGTGTATGAGCATAATTTTTCATGCTTTCTTTTATGCTTTCTTCAATTATGTAGAGTGTGTGTAGGAGATAAATTTTAATACTTTATTTTGTCGCTTTCTTCAAATTATGTAGAGTACGTTGTGTGCAGGAGATAGTTTTATTGCTTTCTTTTAATTCGTGTAGAGTGTGTGTGTGTGCATTTATTTCCGCCCACTCGTTAAGAGTTAAATGACGTGCGTTTATTTCCCGCCTACTCGTTTGAGTAATACTTGTAATTTTCTTTTTTTTTTCTTTTCCGCCCACTCGTTAAGAGTTAAATGACGCGCCCTTATTTCCCGCCTACTCGTTTGAGTAGGATTTGTAATTTTCTTTTTTTTGCAACTTAGTTCTTTTTGTTTATTTATAATTTGAAGTGTGTGTGAGTTCTCGTTTTAACTAACTTTTTAATCTTTCTAAATGTTTGTTATTTTCATGTCTTCTTCTTATAATCTTTTAGCGTTTAGTTACGAACTCGCGCCTCATCAAATTATGAAGCCGTCCCCATACCGATGTGTGACTAATTGTTATTAGCCCCGGCATCGAAAAGCATTGGGACATTTAAAATGATTTGAAATAATTAAAGTTCTTTATTTTTACTTTAATTTTAGGACTTAAGGTTTACCCCTGGTTAACGACGCGTAGAACCACATATCGACGTGTGGGCCCTATTTCCATTATCCATATGCTAGCTAGCCGAGACGCCGTGCGTATGGACAGATCACCCCTGGGTAAAGAGAGTTGCATGTATACCCTCGAGAGAGGACAAGCGTAATTCTTCCGGATTGGGTTCCCCACCCAATAGCGGGGTTCTTAGCGTAAAGCGGGCGTTAAGAGGAATCCTTCGTCGGACTAACGTTCGGTCGAATAGTCTTAGCATTCAGGTGAGCGATATCCCTATAGCTAGGTGAGCACATATCTGTGGAACCTGTACGGCCAAGTTGCCTTTTATTAATTTGAAAACTAAGTTCAATAATTATTAAAAGTCATTTTCGTCTTAATCCGATTCGGTGCCGAGCGTTAACCATTCATCGAATTTTCTAAGATCGTTTTCGCACATTCTTTTCTTTCCGTCTTTAGTTAATTAAAATCTCCGCCTTACTTTCAGTAAAATAATAGTACTCCTGGAGGAGTAAGAATAATCAACCCGACCCCGAGAATAATACGACCTCGGTATTCCCCTGAATATTGAGTACTACTTGCGATAGGTGCACTTGCATCCTTTAGCAAGCCCGCGGCGCACGACTCATCGAACCAACCACCCACATAAGAGTCTGTTCGCGCGCCATCAAGTTTTTGGCGCCGTTGCCGGGGAGTCTCTTGAGTTGTTATTCCGAATTCCGGAGTCTATTACTTTTACGTATTTTTCTATAAAAAAACTAACAATTTTATTTTAAATAAAATCAAAAAAGTAGAGTTTCTTTTGTTTTATTTTTATTTTGGGTGTATGACCCTTGGACAACCCTCGGAGTCTGAAGATTTTGACTTCGACCCTGAGATCGAACGCTCTCTTGCGCGTATCCGATCTCAACGCCGAATTCCTTCTTTAGAACCCGAAGAATCTATCGGAGAACCCCCTGTCGTAGTTATGCCCGCCCCTAACCCTGCCCCGACGTCCGAGCGTACTATGTCTTATTACGCCCGGCCTAACCTGGATGATACTGGGTCTAGTATTATTCGCCCTACGGTGGCGAATAATAATTTTGAAATAAAATCAAGTGTCATTCAAATGTTCCAAAACGCTGTGCAGTTTGATGGACTGCCGGATGTGGACCCGAATGTCTACTTGTCCAACTTTTTGGAAATATGCGACACCTTCAAGATCAATGGCGTCACTGATGACGCCATTCGCTTGCGCCTATTTCCTTTTTCCCTTAAGTCCAAAGCCAAGGCATGGTTGAATTCCCTCCCGCGAGGATGTATCACCACGTGTGCTGAGTTGACGGAGCGGTTCCTGACGAAGTACTTTCCGCCTGCAAAAACTGCAAAGTTACGCGGGGACATTTCTTCGTTTGTGCAAAATAATCCCGAATCTCTTTTTGACTCTTGGGAACGTTTTAAGGAGTTCCTCCGCCGGTGCCCGCACCACGCGCTGCCAACGTGGTTGCAGGTACAATTTTTTTATAATGGCCTTAACTTTCAGATGCGTCAAATGATTGACGCGGCTGCCGGGGGTACCCTTAACAACAAAACCCTCGAGGCCGCCCATGCTTTATTCGAAGAGATGACTATGAACGCCTATCAATGGAACGTCCCGCAGCGACGCCGAAAGCCGGCAGCCAGCCTTTTTGAAGTGGATGCCACTGCTCTTTTAACCCTTCAAGTTGAAAGGTTAACAAAGCAGGTGGCGGAGATGTCTGCTGCCTCCTCCACTCTGCCTTATTTTATTCCCCCTAACGTCTGCGTGGCTGAAGAGTTTGTGGCCTTCATAGGAAATTCAGGTCGTCCTTCCTTCAACCATAACAACAACCCTTATAGTAATAACAATAATCCGGGTTGGAGGAATCACCGCAATTTTTCTTGGAGCAACCCGAATAATGCACAGTGCCCCCCTATTTCTTTTGCTCCCGGATTTCTGCAGCCTCTCCCTCTTCCAAAACCCTCCCCGATGGAGGAGAATTTTTCTAAATATATAGCGTCCAACGAATCAAATATCCGAAACATCACCGGATCGCTAAAAACCCATGAACAACAGGTTGGACAACTGACGAGGATGATGTCCGAGCGCGCGCTCGGGGCACTGCTGGGAAACACGGAGCCCAACCCTCGGGAGAACGCCAACGCTATAACACTCCGTAGCGGAAAGGAGATGATCGATCCAAAAGGGATCGATCCACATGTACATATTTCACCTCCGACCCCTCTTCCCTCTTCTTCGTTTACGCATTCTTTGCCAATTTTAAATGAAAAAATTATGTTAAACAAGGCCTTACCGTATCCGCATAGATTGGATAATGAGAGTAAGGACGCACAATACGAAAAATTTATTTTATTATTAAAACAAATTCATATTAATGTTCCTTTTTGCGCGGCTATCTCGCAAATGCCCAAATATGCAAAATTTTTAAAAGAATTACTTTCTAATAAACGTAAATTAGAGGATATTTCGCATGTATCTCTCAACGCTGTCTGCTCGGCGGCACTTACTAATAAATTGCCAACAAAACAAAACGACCCGGGACGGTTTTCCATCCCGTGCCGTTTTGGCAATATATTAGTAAATTACGCCTTAGCTGATTTAGGGGCTAGCATTAATCTGATGCCGTTCTCGCTCTTTTAACGTTTAGGTTTGGGTACTCCTAGTCCTACGAATATGCGCATCCAATTATCGGATCGCTCGGTTAAGTTCCCTATCGGGGTATTGGAGGACATCCTTGTCCGAGTAGACAAATTTACCTTTCTGGTAGACTTCGTCATCTTGGACATCAAGGAGGACGCCAAGGTACCAATAATACTCGGTCGCCCTTTTCTCGCCACCTCTGGCGCACTAATTGATGTTAGTAATGGCCGTCTTCTCCTCCGGGTAGGAGATGATCAAGTTAATGTCTCTATTAATCCCTCGATGGACAATTTGTCATCCAGTGACGATTTCTGCTATTCTTTAGAAACCTTTTTTTGGAGATCGTTCTTCTCCCGTTTTCGAGTCTGTATTTTTAAACGACGATATTTATGCCCTCGAAAATTTTACATGCGATGAGGACACCTTTATAGACTTACCTTTCAAACCAATTGGTAAGAAAGACATAGGAATTAAAACCTCCCTAGAAGAACCGCCCATCCTAGACCTCAAACCCTTACCCGAATCACTCAAATACGCTTTTCTGGGAAAAGGCGACACGCTTCCCGTTATTATTTCTTTGAACTTGAGTGATTCAGAGACTTCCGATTTATTGGAAGTTTTGCTCAAACATCGCCACACAATTGCGTGGCAAATCTCTGACTTAAAGGGGATTAACCCCTCCTTCTGCACCTATAAGATATTTCTTAACGATAATTGCCGCAAAACGATTCAGCCGCAGCGTCGTCTTAACCCAAACATGAAAGACGTCATTAAAGCCGAGATTATTAAGTTATTAGATGCGGGGATTATCTACCCTATTTCGGACAGTGCATGGGTTAGTACCGTGCATGTCGTCCCCAAGAAGGGCGGTCTAACCATAGTGGCGAATGAGCATAACGAGCTCGTCCCAACTCGTACTGTTACGGGTTGGCGAGTGTGCATTGATTATAGAAAACTTAATGATGCCACCCGCAAGTACCATTTCCCACTCCCGTTTCTGAATCAGATTTTAGAGCGTTTATCCGGTCATCCATATTATTGTTTTCTTGATGGGTTATCAGAGTTTTTCTAAACCCCCATTTCCCCCGATGATCAAGAGAAAATAACTTTTACTTGCCCGTTTGGCACCTTCGCATACCGAAGAATGCCATTTGGACTCTGCAATGCGCCGGCTACATTCCAAAGATGTATGCTAGCGATCTTTGGCGAGCTTGTAGAAGACATTATGGAAGTCTTTATGGATGACTTTTCTGTTTTCGGACGCTCTTTTTCCGATTGCCATCATAATCTAGATCGTGTCCTCCAATGGTGCGAGGACACAAGTCTTGTTTTAAATTTGGAAAAATGCAACTTTATGGTTCGAGAAGGTTTGGTACTCGCCCATATGATTTTGTATAAGGGGATGGAGGTGGATAAGGCCAAGATAGAAATCATAGAAAAACTTCCGCAACCAATAAACATAAAATCTATTAGGAGTTTCTTAGGCCATGCAGGCTTTTACCGATAATTTATTCAAGACTTTTCAAAAATAACAAAGCCGCTAACTTACCTCTTGGAAAAGGAATCACGTTTCATCTTTAGTAGCGAATGTGAGTCCGCCTTTAATTTAATAAAACAAAAATTTATCATCTCACCAATTTTAGTGTCCCCTAATTGGTCGCTTCCGTTCGAAATTATGTGCGACGCTAGTGGTATTGCCTTAGGTGCCGTTCTTGGCCAACGCGTAGAAAAACATTTTCATCCAATTTATTACGCTAGCAAGACGCTCACTTCTGCACAAGTAAATTACAAGACAATGGAAAAGGAACTCTTAGCCGTCGTCTTCGCTTTTGATAAGTTTCGCTCGTATATAACGCTTTCTAAAGTTATCGTATTTACCGATAACTCTGCCCATAAATATTTATTAGCTAAAAATGATGCGAAGCCCCGCCTTCTTCGGTGGATTCTCCTCCTACAAGAGTTTGATTTGGAGATCCGAGATAAGAGGGGCGCGAAAAATCTAGCGGCAGACCACCTCTCCAGCTTAGAAAATACGGTTGCGGAGGCGCTCGTCGAATCTGAAATAAATGACAGATTCCCCGAGGAACGCCTCCTAGCCATTCATAATTCTTCGTCATCTTCGCCTTGGTTCGTAGATTTAGCAAATTACTTAGTAGCACGGGTGCTTCCAAAAAAGTTTTCAAGCCATCAAAAGAAGAAATTCTTTTCTGACTTGAAAAATTTCTTTTGGGATGGACCCATTTCTTTTTCATATCTACGCGGACCAAGCGGTCCGAAGATGCGTTGCGGGTGTGGAGTGCATGCAAATTCTTAAGCATTGCCACGAGGGTCCAGCTTGTGGGCATTATCAAGCCAACCGGACCGCCCGAAAGGCGCTAGAGGCGGGCTACTTTTGGCCCACTCTCTTCAAAGACGCTCACACTTTTGTGCGCGCATGCGATAGCTGTCATCAGTCGGGTAACATCTCTCGTCGCGACGAGATGCCCCAAAACATGTTTTTAGAATGCGAAATCTTCGATTTATGGGGCATTGATTTTGTTGGCCCCCTACCTCCCTCTTTCAAAAATATGTATATTTTAGTGGCAGTCGACTACGTATCGAGGTGGGCGGAAGCGCAAGCTCTCCCCACCAACGATGCGTGAGTCGTCGTTACATTTCTTAAAAAACTATTTTCTCGCTTCGGCACGCCTCGCGCAATTGTTAGTGATAGGGGAACGCATTTCTATAACCCACTTATGGCTAAGATGTTAGCTAAATACAGAGTCACACACAAACTCGCCACCCCCTACCAACAGCAAACAAGTGGCCAAGTAGAGATAGTCAATCGAGAGATTAAGCGAATATTAGAAAAAACCGTTTCACTAAATAGGAAAGATTGGTCCGTTAAACTCGACGATGCGTTGTGGGCGTATCAGACGACATACAAAACCGCAATTGGTTGTATGCCGTTCCGGTTAGTCTATGACAAAGCGTGCCATTTACCCGTAGAACTAGAGCATCGCGCTCTTTGAGCTTTAAAACTCTTAAACCTCGACGCCAACTTAGCCGCTCAGAATAGAAAACTGCAACTAAACGAGCTCGATAAATGGCGTGCAAACGCTTACGAGAGCAATATGTTCTATAAGGAGCGTTCTAAGTTATGTCACGATCGAAAAATAAAGTCTCCAAAATTATTTTCTCCGTGCGATCTTGTCCTTCTTTACAATTCACGTCTTAGGTTTTTTCCGGGTAAACTAAAATCACGTTGGTCCGACCCCTTCGTGTCGAAGTAGTTTTTCCATATGGGACCGTACTCGTCTCCCACCCGGAAAAAGGTTCGTTTAAAGTAAACGGTCGTCGGTTAAAGTCTTATATAGCGGGCGACCCAGTGATCGAGCATAACGAAACAATAACTTTCCTCAACATTATAAACCCGTCAAAATAATCAAGCTACACGACTATAAATAAAGCGCTCCTGGGAGGCACCCCTCGCTTATCTTTTTTGCTCTTTATTTATTCTGTTTGCTACCTTTTCTAATAAACTGTAGGGTTTCTGATGGGCCTCCCCAAACGCGTTTCAGGAAAGCTTCAACCCCCCTCTTTATTGTCTTTCTAAATATTGTCTTTTCTCTTTTGTTCCGCATACTTACGTTGTAACATTGGGGATAATGTTGGACTTAAGTATGAGGGTATTTTCGTGCTTTATTTTCTGCACTTCTATTTTCTGCATTTCAAACCCCCCCCAAAAAAAAATATATATAACAACAACAAAAAAATTTTAAAATGAAAAATCCAAATTTTTTTTTCTTTTCTTTTAAAAAGAAATTAAAAAATTATAAAACACAAAATCCAAAAAAATTTTCTTTTCCTTTCTTTTTATTACAAAAATTCCAAAAAATTATAAAACAAAAATTCCAAAAATTTTTTAGTTTTATTTTGTAAATATTTTTTTTCTTTTCTCTCTTTTTTCCTCTTCCTTTCTTTCTCTTCTTTGTAATTATCATTTCTCTCTTTCCTTATTTTTGTAAATATTTGCTTATAAAAACCAAAAAAATCCAAAAAAGTTAGAAAAAATATATAGTTCAAAAATATATATATATTTTTATCATTTTCCGTATGTATATAATAACAAATTTAAAAACAAAACAAAAAAAAATAATAAGTCAAAAATTCAAAACAATTGAGTAAAAAAAGCAAAAATTCAAAAAAAGATAATAAATTAAAAACACAAAAAAAAAGATGATAAAAGCTATAAAAATCCAAAAAATATTTTGAAGCACCTAAATCAAATATATCATTCTTTATTTTCTTGCTATCCAAAAATTCTATTTTGAGTTTATTTATATGTGAATTTTATTAATTCTTTGTTTACTATTCATTTGTTAATTATTGATTGAAAAATTTAAATAGCCGAGGTTAAGGTTTAAAGAATTCATTATGCTTTGTTAAAAATAGTGAGCTCATTTTGGGCACAACTTCTAATTTTTCATTCATAAGAGCACGTGCATTATGTTAGAAACTAACGACTATAGAATTCAATTATGTTTATTTTTAACTTTCTGAAAAATTGGAACGTACAATTTATTAAGGTTGTTCTCAAAAAATTTTTTAATTAAAAATCTAGTTTTCTTTTCTCCCCTTATCGTGCCTTACTTGGCATGATAAAATTTCTATCCAAAAAAAAGATCCTATGTTAATGGGAATAAGATTTTGTTCCGTAAACATAGACACCCAATAATTTAAAAAGATTATATGTTACGGAGTAAGAGAATAAAATTCATTACTCCCACACATATATATTGGGTTAATTTTATTATTATGAAATTGAAAAAAAATGATATTAGGAAAATAAGATTTCATTTTCCTAATAATCTAAAAAAAATGGAGGTTCGAGAAAAAATCACCTCACCTCAATATCCAAACCCTCTTCATAAACTAACATCAACCACACTAGCCAATTTTACGATTCGAGAATTAATTCAAAAATCTTTTTGAGAGCATAATTTGTAAATTGCATTATTTCCAGTAAAACTCCTATAAGCTAAAGTTCATATAATTTCAAAATATTTTCGTTAATCTAACCATTACAATTATTGCTTTCTATTTGACAACATCAAGAAGTCTTTTGGCCAAAACTTTTGCGCTATTTAAATCATCTACATAATTTTAGGACATAACTCTTACATCCCGTATATTTATTTAGATCTCTCTTATAATTAATTAACAGTAACTAAACTTAGAGTTTCTTTTATTTCTTATAAATTCACCTCAAATTTTTGCTCTGGAATAGCAAAAGCTTAAGTATGAGAGTATTTGATAATTTGTAATTATACGCATGTTTCTATGTTTTTATTATGAAATTTTAGTTTAGTTTTGCCTTTTTTAGTTAGTTTTATTTAATATATTGCTCTTTTTTGGAAATATTATTTGTAACATAGCTTAAATATGATTTCTAAAATTTTTCAGAAAATGGTCAAAAATTGACCTGACACGCCCGTGTCAGCCAACCCGACACGTCCGTGTCATTCCCCATCGACGATCAAGGCTTCTAGCGTCATGAAACACTCTCGACGTTCGTCGACCAACATGACACGCCCGTGTCAGCCAACCCGACACGCCCGTGTCATTCCCGATCGGCGATCAAGGCTTCCAGCTCGACGAAACGCTCTCGACGTTCGTCGACCAACCTGACACCCCCGTGTCAGCCAACCCGACACGCCCGTGTCATTCCCGATCGACGATCAAGGCTTCCAGTTCGACGAAATGCTCTCGACGTTCGTCGACCAACCCGACACGCCCAGCGTCACGCCCGTGACTTAGGGCGTGATCGCCACGTGACTCCTCCACCTGGCCGACAAGACGCCGTCGACGACTTTTTACGCAACCCTCCCCAGATCCGCCTGCTGAACACGCACACCAACACGCCCCGTGTAGACAAAGATACGGGCGTGACTGCCACATGGACCGCCGCAAGTCAATGCTGCCATCAAATCACCGGATCACATCACAAATAGTGTTGACACGCCCCCCGACACGCCCGTGTCGGAGGGCGTGTACTTTGATTTTTTTTCCTATAAATACCCCATTTCTGTAATGACCAAGGGTTCACCTTTTTGAGCCAATTTTGTGTGTTTTGTGGGCTGCCCCTGTGGATTCAAGTGCTATGTAAGGAGATTTCTCCCCCTTCCCTCTATGTTTGTTTTTGCTTTAGCTTTAGCTTTTTTAATAGTTTTAATTTCATAATAAAAAATGTGTCCTTTTCTCTCTCTCCATGGCATGAAAGTTTATTTGGGTAGCTCATCTCTTTCTCTTTTTATCTCTTTGTATTTTTTAGTATTTCTCTTTATGAAAAGTGTGTGTGCGTGTATGAGTGTAATTTGTTTAGTTCTATTGCTTTCCCTTGTTTGGTTTGTCTCCATGTTAGGGTTATAGTTGCTTTAATATTTTCATTCTTATGGATTTGTAAAAGAGTTATTAAAATGTTTTTGATTTTTTTTACTTAGCTTTATTTTAGGATGTAAACCCTTTTTATTCTTTTAAATTTTATTTCAACTTTTTTAGCACTTTTATGAACTCTTAATAATGAAAAAGTTATAATTTTAATTTTTGAGTATATTTGATTTTAGCTTTATTTTGAAAAACTTTTGTTCTGTTAGTTTTGATTTGTTCTTTTAATGTGTTTTTGATAAAATCTAAGTATAAAAAGTAGTTGTTTTAATTTTTAGGTAACTTTCATTTTGTTTTTAATTTGTGTGTGTGAGTGTAGGAGTTAGGTTTTCATTTTGTTCTTTAAAATTTCATGATGTGTGTGTGAGTGTATGAGCATAATTTTTCATGCTTCCTTTTATGCTTTCTTCAAATATGTATTGTGTGTGTGTAGGAGATAAATTTTAATGCTTTATTTTATCGATTTCTTCAAATTATGTAGTATGCGTTATGTGTAGGAGATAGTTTTATTGCATTATTTTAATTCGTGTAGAGTGTGTGTGTGCGCGCATTTATTTCCGCCCACTCGTTAAGAGTTAAATGGTGTGCTTTTATTTCCCGTCTACTCGTTTGAGTAATACTTGTAATTTTTTTTCCTTTCCGCCTACTCGTTAAGAGTTAAATGACGCGCCCGTATTTCCCGCCTACTCGTTTGAGTAGGATATGTAATTTTCCATTTTTTGTAACTTAGTTCTTTTTGTTTATTTATAATTTGAAGTGTGTGTGAGTTCTCGTTTTAGCTAACTTTTTAAGCTTTCTAAATATTTGTTATTTTCATATCTTTTTCTTATAATCCTTTAACGTTTAGTTACAAACTCGCGCCTCATCAAATTATAAAGCCATCCCCATACTGATGTGTGGCTAATCGTTATTAGTTTCGACATCGAAGAGCATTGGGACATTTAAAATGATTTGAAATAATTAAAGTTCTTTATTTTCACTTTAATTTTAGGACTTAAGGTTTACCCCGGGTTAACGACGCGTAGGACCACATATTGATGTGTGGGCCCTATTTTCGTTATCCATTAGCTAGCTAGCCGAGAGGCCGTGTATATGGACAGATCACCCCGGGGTAAAGAGAGTTGCGTCCATTCCCTCGAGACTGGACAAGCGTAATTCTTCCGGATTGTGTTCCCCACCCAATAGCAGGGTTCTTAGCGTAAAGCAGACGTTAAGAGGAATCCTTCGTCGGACTAACGTGCGGTCGAATAGTCTTAGCGTTCAGGCGAGCGATATCCCTATAAATAGGTGAGCTCATATCTGTGGAACCTCCACGGCCAAGTTGTCTTTTATTAATTTGAAAACTAAGTTCAATAATTATTAAAAGTTATTTTCGGCTTAATCCGATTCGGTGCCGAGCGTTAACCATTCATCGAATTTTCTAAAATCGTTTTCGCACTTTCTTTCCATCTTTATTTAATTAAAATCTCCGTCTTACTTTCAGTAAAATAATAGTCCTCCTGGAGGAGTAAGAATAATCAACCCGACCCTAAGAATAATACGACCTCGGTATTCCCCCGAATATCGAGTACTACTTGCGATAGGTGCACTTGTCTCCTTTAGCAAGCCCGCGGCGTACGACTCATCGAACTAAGCACCCACATAAGAGTCTGTTCGCGGGCTATCATCGACAGAATAGGCATCTTGTGGTACAGGTTAGCCTGTGTGCTGATGCTACCGCAAGGCGGCTGTTCTGTGCATAAGACTCCCCTCGGCCGTGTCTTGTGTTTCGAGAGGGGGGTCCTACATCAAATCTCTGGAAATGCGAGATAAAGGTCATCTTGGCTGGCAACAACACTGATGGCACCCAAGGAGCAAGGGGAACAAGAACATTATGACCCACAGCTGGGTCATGCACTCTCGGCAACTATCCTGACACAACCGTTAACAACGCTTGGATCTACGACTGCATCTCCACCATCTTTCTGGACAAAGTCTAATTGCTCTGCCGCAGACTTTCAATCATCGCTTCGCTCTACGCACCAGAAGTCTCTCCCTCTGACTTGGGAGTCGACCTGGCCGCCACACGCTTAGGTGCCATTCTAATATAAATAACCAATACTAATCAAAACCTATCCCAACTTCTAGCACCAAAAACATAGTCCAGACAAAACATACTTAAGTACTTGCTCAAGCTACTAACTTGCTACGGGATTTTCAATAATGATGTCATGCCTAAACTTAGGATAATATACCTTCATTCTACTGACTCATGTGCATAAACCATGAATGCATGAATTTCTTATTTTTGTTTACTCAAAATCATGTGTGTACATGTGTCATCATGTAAATCTTTAGCTTGGTACATGTGCAGATGCAATGTTATGTCTTGCATGTCATACTATGCAATCTAAAAAGGTCTTAATGCAAGTTATGAGCGGCGTACACATTAAATGTTATGCATCCCATACTACCTAACATCACCTGCAATGAAAAAAAAAATAAAATGCGCTAATGGGCACCCATGTGATGATGGTTATGCATCTCATACTACATAAACATCACATGTTGCCACTTATGATGGATCCATATACAAACACATATTATGCATCTCATACTACATAATATGCCCTGTATACTAATATCATGCTATGAGTGTAGTGTTCATGCTTTAGCCAAGACGTACTAATGACACATCGGTGTGTGTATGAAATGAAACTAGATAACTAACACTAACTAGAGATAGCTGTTCGACCAATTGTTAAACAACCCATCCCTCTGATACTAACTGCCACAACCCGTATTTTCTCCGCATTAAAGATATATCAGAGTAAGGAGAAACATGCATCATGATGTCACGCCAGCAGGGGATAACTGCAGATGTTCAGGCGAGACCACAACTAAACACCTTTTAGAAAGATTTATAAGTTATTTAAGGGAAATCCAGTTTTATGTTAAGCAGTTAGCCGTATCCATCGGCTAAGTGGAATCAACTAGTCCACGAGTAAAAATATAGTTATATGCTGTAGAAAAAAACTTTGATTAAGTTGATTTTAACATCCTACATGAGTATAAACGTCCTCAAAGGACAACTCATACTATGCAAGACTCTAGATTTATAATAAGTTTTGTAAATGTCTTTGCACTAACTAGAAAATAGTGTTTTAGTTTCGAAAGAGATGACAAGTATGAAATACTAATAATAATGCTTTTATAGGTTAAAATACCTAACATGCAACCTAACATATAGCCTTCACGGAGAGCAACTATAAACAACAACAAAAAACATGCATGCTCAGCATCTTTGCAAAGTAATTAGCATTTCGAGAGAGAACCACAAGTGTGCATCAACAACCTGACACGAACCCATTAATGAGTATGTATGTATGTACTAATAAGAGAACAACCAAAAAACTACATCACAACGGTGAGGAAGATCTCTGCAACACAGCAGTATACTAGCAACACCAATCTAGCCGCTCAATGGGCTAATGCCCTGAACCTGAGGAGTTCAAAATAAGAACACCTCAGCAAAAAAATACAAATGACAAAAGAAAATAAATCAGGTAATAAGTGCAAGCAAGAGATGGGTTTACCAAACCCGAGTACAAGAAATGCTGAAGACCATAGCTGGTTAGCTAAATAAATATAAGTGCAGTAAAATCTGAAGTAAATAAGTCAATTGAATAAATGCACCAAGTGCGAAACGAAGCCATGCTTCGGCAATATCTGCAAGGATTAGCATAAAAAGCATACACTGATCTAAGAAGCAAACTGAGCTCAAAATAGCTCGAAAAACGTGAATCATTAACACTTGGTAAAATCAACCAGGGCAGAGTCGATGAACAATTGTCCATACCAGGATCCCAAACCCAAATGTCTCAAAAAAAAGAAGGCCCTGCGGTAGTGACCATTTGTCCAAACCCAACCCAACAGTCCTCGAAAAACAGAGACCAAACATCCTCCAAGTGTAATGATCCACAAAATGACGTCCAGTTGGCGTCCTTTATCCACTGCTAACCTTCATAGCCAAAGAAACATCAAACCTAACCAAATCCCAATGCTAAACCCAAAGAAAAACTTAAACGAGCCCTAAAACCATCCTAAGGACCAAACTCGCCAAATCGGACAAAAACGGTGGAAAAATTCTAAGTCCTTGTAGAATTCAGCGAGTATACCCGAAGAAAAGTAAGCATACTCGACGAATTCTAAGGTGATACTCGGCGAATCTCCCTTATACTTGACGAAAAAGTCTTGCTACCACCGGAGATATTCGACGATTTCCTATAATACTCGGCGATTCTCCCTTAGACTAACTGCGATACTCGACGAAATGGATAGTCAATACTCCCCGAATCTACCTTGTGCTAACTTACGATATTCGACGACTATGTAGTGATACATGCTGAAAATGACTTATCCTAATTCAGCGATACTCGCTGAATTTCTACCCGACACCCGCCGAATTCTACTTAGGCTACATACCATTACTCGAGGAAAATTCCTTACTTAAACCCAACGATACTCAACGAATTTCAACTCGATATACGCCGAATTTTACTTCATCCGAATTTTCCTAATTTCTATGGTTTTGCCGAAATTAAAGCCCTAACCTAGTGGATTCTTTTCATTCTTCATATACTACTCCTATTCTCTGATGAAAGAGGAAAAAGATAAGGAAGATCAAGTGAAAACGAACAAGCAAGCGGGGAAAGGTCCACTTGCCTTGAACCTTCGAAGAAACGTCGCCCGCTCGCTCCGCAACAAGGATCAGCGGTAAAATGCCTGAAGCATCATTTCCTGAAATGTTTGGAGGAGAAAGGAGGTTAGAATCTCAAACCCAAACTCACAAAAATCGTGGAAATGGGAAGAACTTACCACGATCGTGAAGTCCTCGTCGAGAGCTTCACAAATCTCTACTCAAACATCGAAAACGACCACCAGAACTCCCGATTTCGCCGGCGGAAAGCTCCATCCGCCGAACGTCCTGTTTTGCGAAAATAACGTCGTCGGGTAGGGGAAGATGAATAATGTGGTTCATGATTACCTTCTTACGCATATAAGTATACACTTAAAAATTATATTATAATAAAAATTATTTTATAATAAAACATCAAATTACAATTACTATTAATAAATCCAAAACGATCTGAAATCCATAACAACACGGAATTTAATGAAAATCGCTTCGTAGCTAAATACTAACGCTACAAATCCAATTTCGAAGTCGAAACTCAAATCCGACAAACAAAACTTGGGCAAACATCTCCCAAAGCCAAAGCACAAGCATTCAAAAAAAGGCTCCACCGAGTCAACAAAACAGACCCGGCTCACAAGGCAATCTTGTAAACAGGCTAAACCGAGGTACACTAAACAATCAAAGAGCAAAAACCACGCTCTGACCATGACACAAGCCGAATACGTATCGACGTAACGCCCTGACGTCAAAATTACGCCACCACGGGAATAAAAATAAATACAAAAAAATCAGGGGCGTTACACGCGGTGAGCTGGAAGAGTTGCGTATCCAGATGGATGAGTTGTTGTGGTGTTGATTCATTAGGCCAAGTTCATCGCCTTGTGGTGCTCCCATATTCATTGTAAAGAAGAAGGATGGATCTTTGAGATTATGTATCGATTATAGGTAATTGAATAAGATAACTATGAAGAACAGGTATCTCTTGCCGCTAATAGATGATTTGTTTGATAAGTTGCATTGTAGTACGGTATTTTCGAAGATTGACCTTCATTCAGACTACCATCAGTTGAGAATCCGTGAGTCAGATGTTCTGCGGACTGATTTCCATTCTCTGTATGGACATTTTGAGTTCTTGGTAATGTCCATTGGATTGACGAATGCACCCTCCGCCTTCATGAATAAGATGAATAGAGTGTTCAAAGATTTTCTGGACCGTTTCAAGGTCGTATTTATTGACGATGTCCTGGTTTATTCCTGGAGTGCTGAGTAACATGCCCAACACTTGCGGTTAGTTCTATCTGCTTTGAGAAAGCATAAGTTGTATGCAATGTTGAATAAGTGTGAGTTTTGGCAACCTCACGTTTTCTTTTGGGGTCATATTGTGAATAAGGATGGAATTTTTGTTGATCATGAAAAGATAGCTATCGTAATGGATTGGAAAAGACCTACCACACGCAAAGAGATAAGAAGCTTCCAAGGGTTGGCAGGCTATTATAGAAGGTTTGTGGAAGGATTTTATATGTTGTCTATGCCGCTGACTAAGCTTATGCAGAAGAACACATCGTTTGTGTGGAGCAATAAGTGCGATGAAGCTTTTCAGGAATTGAAAAAGAGATTGTACACTGCTCCAGTGTTGACTTTGCCTAATGAAGGATTGGAGTATGTTGTTTATGCGGATGCATCGCACGTTGGGTTTGGATTTGTCTTGATGCAAGTAGGTAAGGTAATTGTTTATTGGTTGAGGCAATTAAAGATACATGAAAAGAACTACCCTACTCATGACTTGGAGTTTATGGTATTGATTTATGCCTTGAGGTTATGGAGACATCTATTGTATGACGCATTGTGCAAGATTTATATGAATCATTAGATCTTGAAGTATGTCTTCACTAAGAAGGAGTTGAATCTGTGCCAGTGTAGGTGGTTTGAGTATGTCGCGGATTATGCTGTTGATATTCTATATCATCCAGGCAAAGCCAATGTGTTAGCCCATGCCTTAAGTACAAAGACCGCGTAGATCTTTGTTCTTTCGGTGGAATCCTTAGTGGAAGAGTTTTTATTAATGGACATTTCTATTGGGAGTAGCGACCCACCAAGCAGGTTGGAAGTAGCAAAGCCTTCAAGGATTACGCTTACAAGGCTACATAAAAAGGATGACCCTTATTTGCAGCACCTTCACAGTAACACTGAGAAAGGTGAATTACCAGACCATCCAATCGATGATGCAGGGTACTTTGAAGTACTACGGTAGATATTGTGTCCTCGCTGTTGAGGATATTCGAGATATGTTGTGCAGGGAGTCACATGGTTCTATTGTTGCCTACCCCCTGGTTCTACCAAGATGTATAGAGATTTGAAGCAGATTATTTGGTAGTATGGAATGAAGAATGATATAGCCAAGTTTGTGTCTGAGTGCTTCACCTACAAGCATGTTAAGGCAGATCATGGAAGGCTTCGTAGCATGCTGATGCCTTTGGAGATTCCAAGTTTGATGTAGGAGTGTATTTCTATGGAATTTATTTCTTGTTTGCCTAGATCTCCCCGAGGACATGGTTCAGTGTGGGTCATAGTCGATAGACTAACGAAGTGTGCTCACTTCATGCCGTTTAAGATAGATTACTGCATGAAGAAAATAGTTGAGTTATATTTGGATGAGGTAATCAGACTACATGGAGTACCTGTTAATATTATGTTAGATCGAGAATCTAGGTTTATGTATCATTTTTGGAAAAGTTTACTGGAAGGGTTGGACACCGACATCAGATATTCAACTGCTTACCATTGACATACCAATGGTCAGACAGAGTGATTAAATCAGATTGTGGAAGAAATGATAAGATGTTATATCTTGGACCGCCTGGGGAGCGTGGGACGAGCGGCTGATATTGATGGAATTCGACTATAATAATAACTATTAGGAGAGCTTGCCGATAGCCCCGTTTGGGACTTTGTATGGGAGACATTGCAGAACTCCCTTATTTTGGGGCGAAGTTGGTGAACGAGCGTTGTTGGGTCCGAAAGCCTTAGATGAAGTGAATACTTCTGTAACTCATGTTCGAGAGAAGCTTCAAATAACTCAGGAGCGTTATGAGTAGAACGCTAATCAGAGAAGATTAATTTGGAATTTCCAGTTGGGGACATGGTTTTTATCAAGGTTTCCCTGATATCTACTGTTAAGAGGTTTGGAAGGAACCACAAGTTGGATCCCAGGTATGTGGGACCTTTCCAAGTTGTTGAACGCATCACAGTGTCAGCTTATAGGCTGGTTTTACCTCCTAATTTCCCTGGTGTGCACGATGTGTTTCATGTGAGCCAGTTGAGAAAATGTATGCTTAGTGACCGGCATGTTCTCGATTCAGTTCCCTAATTACAACATAACATTTCTTATGTTAAGATTCCTATTCGAGTTCTGGATGCACAAGATCGGGTGTTGCGAAGGAAGACAATACCCATGGTCAAAGTTTTGTGGAGAAACCAAGATGTGGAGAGCACGACTTGGGAGTTGGAGTCAGCTATGAGGGAGGCTCTTCCTCATCTTTCCCCTAGTTTCTTCTGGTAAGTATTTCTTTTCAATAACCCTTGGTTGCTTTCCTTCTTTAGTGGAATCAGTTGTGTATCAAGTTTCCGGAAGAAACTTTCTTTTAGGGGGAGTGGCTATAACGCCCCAGATTTTTCAATGTTTATTTTAATTCCTTTAGTGACATATTTTTGACGTCAGAGAGTTACGTTGACGTGTAGTTGATGGGCACCATTTCTGCAATGTGACTTTTGCTCATTTGGTGTCTGAGGTTTTGACTTAGAATATTAGCATGGCTAATTTCTAGTGTGTTCTGAGATTTCCCTTGCAAGCCGGGTTTGTTTTGGAACTCGGAGTAGCCTTTTTGGGATAGTTGTTGTTTTGGACATCGGGAAGTTTTTACACGAGTTTGGTTTATCGAATTTTGAATTCGACTTCACCGTTGGATTCGTACAACCGATACTTAGCTTTAGTGCAAATTTCATGGAAATCAGAGTTGATTGGTTTTTGAGTAGTTTGGACGTTTATTATAATAATAATAATCATAAAATATTATAAGTATAAATACCCTTACGGTATGACAGAAAACCTATTCATCGTCTTCTTCCCATGCCGTCAAACCGTTTTGTGAAAGAGGGAAAATGGCGGTCCTTGCAGAGCTTTCAATCGTCAATTGTAGGAGCTCCGGTGCACAGAATCGTTGTCGGATGGTAGATTAGGATATCTCTCGCTGAGATCTACATTTATGCGGTGAGTTTTTCCTATTTCTTGAATTTTTGGGTGAAAGGAATTTGTTTTTGAGACTTGTTTGCCCCTAAAAGATTCAAGAATCGTTTCCTGAGTGTTCTTGCGGCCGGATCTTGGAGGAGTAGTGCTTGTGCGGCCGGTTCTCGGGAAGTTTGAGGCAAGTGGTGATTTCTTCCCCTTGCTATGTCATTAGTGAACATTATTCCCGCTTATTTCTTCCTTAGAAGGTGGGAGTATACTAGGGTTTGGCTAGGTCAAGATCTGCCAGGTAGCATAGAAGACTGACTTACCTATAAATTTTCCTTGCTGATTTTGAGTTTTGGATAGTGTAAAATTTGTTGTGTGTGTAGTAGGGCTTGAGTAGTTTTAGTCGGTTAAGGATTTAATTCGAGCATGGGAGATTTGGTGAGTTTCAGTTAGACTAAGTAAAATTCATTGTATATGACAGTTAGCTTAACTTTAAATTCGTCGAATATTGTGGGGTCAGCCTGAGTGAAATTCATCAAGTATGAGGCTTTGGATAAAGTCAAAAATCGTTGAATAGTCTTGGCATTGAGTAAAGTCAGATTCTTCGAGTAATCTCGACGAATTAGTCGAGTAATAGTCTGGACATTAAGTGATTCTGCATTATTTGACCTTAGGTGTCGAGTTCGTCGAGTATCAGGCTTGGCATTGAGAGATTTGGTTTTTGAGTCGAGAGCGTCGAGTGCCGGTGAGGCTAAGTCTAATTCGTCGTGTAATCTCAACGAATTCGGTGAGTATTGGCAGTTTGGCGTCGAGAGCGTCGCGCGAACCATGCAACGTTGAGTGCTTAAGTGTTAATGCCTTTAGCATCGAGTGCGCTGAGTGGGTTCAGCTAGGAGTCGAGTGAAGGCATTGAGTGAAGTAAAACCGTATAGTTAAGTTCAGGTGCTTAGTGGACTCAGCGAGTCATCGAGTATACTCGATGAATTTCCGAGGACTTGGGTCATTTTCGCCGAATCGTCATGTATCAAGTTCACCAACTTTTTCGTAGTTTAATTCATAGAGTGTCTATTGTATTCATCGAGTATACTCGACGAATCAGTGTGTACTTAGAATGTTTTTGCCAAATTGAGTCAAATTCGTCGAGTAAGGCCTTCAAGTGTTTTTTTTTATTTTTCTTCTTTTTTCCATGGTAGTAATCTTGTGTTTTTGATGGGGTTTTATCATTGTTTTATCGATGTTATTTTCATGTGGCCCATTGTTGGCAGTGCAAAAATTACCACCGACATAGGGCCAGCTTCTGGATCTTTGCCCTAATGGGATTACCCGGTGTGGGTTTATGACTAGGTGTGTGGAGGAGAAGACCACCACTACAGGTGTTGGTATTTCCCCAGTTTTGGGTGTGTTGCGAAAATGACCACCTTTCCATGGGCCCTTTTGAAGTTTTTTACTGTCGGAGTGTGGAGGAGGAGACCACCACCACAGGTGCTGGATTTTTTCCGGTGTATATGCTCATTCTATGATGAGTTTGCTACTCTTATATATATTTATAAACTTAATTATATAAATGTTTTATAAAGCATAAATCTATATCACAATTGGTTTAACTTGGGATATCTAGCCCTTGTTAGTTCTTTCTTACTTATTACCTTGTGGTTGAGTGTTGTTGTTTTAATTTTAGCTATTCCTTTTTGGTTGGTAACCCTTTTATTCTTTTAGTTTCATTTGAAAGTGATCTTTCTTCGCCACTTGTATATTCTTGCTGAGGAATTCTTTTGTTTGCAATGTCTCAGGTTTGGAGCAGTAGCCGGTTGAGCGGCTAGGGTTGGTGGTTGCTTGTTTTTTGTAGTTGTGGCTGTCTTAGCACCATAACCATTGTGAGGTAGTGTTGTTGTTTAGATCAGACATACATGTTTTTTAGTCAGTTCATGTCAGGTTGTTGACGCCCACTAGTGTTTTTATATTGTTAAGTTACTTCCTACCTGCTTAGTCTCTTCTGAATGACTTGTTTATTTTATTTGATCTCTGGAAAGATTTTATGCTTGGATTGCATGCTAGTTATTATTAAAAAGTATAAAAGTATCATTTTAAATATCTCATTCATAGCATGGTTTTAAACAAAAGTAACTATATTTTAACGAACGTAAAAGCTATTTCTGTACTTATATTAAACCAAGAGATATCAATAACATGAGTTGTCCAATTTGGATGTTTATGCTCATGTAGTATGTTAATCTATATAAACAAAGTATTTTCCGTAGCATATATTTATATTTTCACATGTGGACTAGTTGATCCACTTAACCAAGGGATCAACCATCAAAACTTAACTTAAATTACTGCTTTCTTCATAATAAAATTGATGATTTCATATAAAGTGTTAGGTTTGAGTTCTTGCTTAGGCGCTTGCAGTTAACCCCTACACAGTGTGGCATCATGACGCGTGTTTTCACTTACTCTGATATATTACTTAAATGCAGAGAAAATACAATTGTGAGAACCGAGCCGATACCAGTGTCGATCCCGATGGAAATGAAACTGTGTCGGTGCCGTACTTTCTGGAGGAAGAACTTCTGTCAGTGAGGAACGATTCCTACGAGGAAGAATGATGTCGCAAAAGAGGATAACTAGATCCATGGTTGGTAATGAGGTGAGCTTCATACCCCCTCCCTTGGTGATAGATCTTTATCTATTAAATAGGAGAGATGTCGGCTCAGAGGAGTTTGACCTTGGTGAGAAATGGAGATCTCTTAGGAAGAGACCATACTAGGACCTTTTTCTTAGTGTTTGTTGTCTTCAACCTTTCCTCCCTTCAATGTGAATATGGTGGATTTGGTTCCGTGAAGAATGATGTTCTAATGAGGGTGAATAAGGGAGGAGGAAGATCTGAATGCATTTTTGTATGAATGGTTAAAGGAAGAAGGCGAACCAATATCATTCGTTGGTCTTTAAGATGCGTGCAGAAAACTATTTTCTATGCGCAGTAGATTTCAAGGCCATTTTTGGGTATGTACAGCCATATTCAGGTCTTGGGCTGAACATGAAATTGGTATACTTCGGAAATACCTTTACAATGGATGGTTACACATTCTAGTAGGAGCTCTGTAGCTCTAGTAATGTTCAGGCAAAGTTGATGCATAAAAATATCATAAGTGCAGGTTGTTATCAGTTGAGTTGTACATTCAGGTAATGTAACGCCCCTGATTTTTTGATGTTTACCTTATTTCTTTTATTGGAGTATTTGTGACGTCAGGGTAATATGTTGACGCATGTTTGGAATGTGTCGTTGTTAGAGCGTCGTTTTTTGCTCTTTAGGTTTTCAGCGTGGTTGTGTTTTAGCCTGTTTGCAAGATTCCCTTGCGAGGACTGTCTGTTTTGGTGACTCGGTGGAGCCTTTTGAGAATGCTTGTGTTTTGTCTTTGGGTGGTGTTTACCCAGGTTTGTCTTGTCCGATTTGAATTTCGACTTCGCCGATAGATTCGTAGAATCGGTATTTAGCTATGGTGCGATTTTCGTTACTTTCCGAGTTCGTTTGGATTTAGGGTTGTTTTGAAATTATTTAATTAATTATTTATATATTATTTATATATAAATAGGTAAACTGAACCCTACAACTACTATTCATCTTCCCTAAACCCGACGACAGACTTTTCGTGAAAGAGGACGAGCGGCAGATAAGATGTGCGTTCGGGAGGCGATTTTTAAGGATCTGGTTTTCGGTTTCGTCGATAGTTTGGAGATTCGGAAAGCTCTCGATGAGGGCTACACGAATGTGGTAAGTTTTCCCCGTTTCTCCGATTTTTTGGAGTTAGGGTTTGGGATTTTGACCTATTTTCTCCTCCAATAGATTCAAGGCTAAGTCCTTTCTACAGCCGATCCTTGTCGCGGTGCGAGCAGGCGACATTTTTCCGGAGGTTCAAGGCAAGTGGATTTTCTCCCCTTGCTTATTTATTTTCTAGCTTACCTTCTTACTTTCTTCACCCTCCTTTAGAGTGTATGAGTGGTATAGGTAAAGACAATAGAACCCCCTTAGGTTTGGATTTGATTTCGGCCAAAACCATGAAAGCTTGTTTAGCGGATAATGGGATTTTCGGCGAGTATCGCAACACAATTCGTTGAGTATAGGGTAGTAACTCGTCGATTCTCCGTTTTGGTCATTTCAGCAAGTTTAGGTGAGTTGATTTGTCGGATTTTCTCTAACTAGAATACGGCGGGTATCGGGTAGTAATTCGACGAGAAAACGTTAGGAGTCCGTTAAAGCAGAAATCCGTCGAGTATCGTTGACAAATCGCTGGGTATGATGAGATGTAGCCTAAGGTAGATTCAGCGAGTGTCGCCGAATTCCATGAAGTCATTCTTAGCGAGTATCGATAGTTCATTTTCACCGAGTATCAGAGGAATTCGTAGAGTATCGTTAGTGCATTTCCACCGAGTATTGTAGAATTCGCCGTGTATCGTCAATCATCGAACTTTGTAAAGTTAGCAAGTAAAATTCAGCCTAAATCATTTGAATTCGTCGAATGTTATATGGTCTATTTCGCTGATTTGTGTGGAATTCGTCTTATTCGCCGCGTGTTGTCAAATTTGCTGAGTATCATTGTGATTTGTGGGGTATACTCGCTGAATTTGACCAAGACTTGCATTTTTTCGCGGTTTTTGGCCCGATTCGCCGTGTATGGTTCTTAGAGTGATTTTAGGGCTCATTTAAGTTTTCTTTTGGGTTTAGACTTGGGATTTGGTTATGGTATGATGTTTCCTTGGCTAGAAAGGTTGGTAGTGGTTAAAGGACCACCAACTGGATGCCGGTTTGTGGATCCTTACACTTGGGGGTTTTTTGTTCTCTTCTTTTTGACAACTGTCGGACTGGGTTTGGACAATTGGTCACCACCGCAGGGCCTTCTTTTTTTGAGACGTTCGTGTCTGGGAGCCTGGTATGGGACAATTAGTCATCGACTCCGGCCCGTTTGATTTTACAAAGTGTTAACAATCCACTTTTTGGAGCTGTTTTGTGCTCAGTTTTCTTCTTAGATCAGTCTATGTTATTTATGTTAATCCTTGCAGATTTTGACGAAGCATGGATTCATTTCGCTCTTAGTGCATATCATCATTTAACTCCTTATTTGCAGATTATAACTTTACCTATTTTATTTGACTAATCAGCTGTGATTTTTTAGCACTTATTATATCGGAGTTTGGTAAACCCCCCCTTTCTTGCCTTGGTACTTTTACCTGATTATTTCCTTAACACTTGTATTTTATTACTGAGCTGTTCTTCTTTTGAATTCCTCAAGTTCAGGGTTATAGCCGGCGGAGCGGCTAAGTTGGGTTGTAGCTTGTGGTCTGTAGTGTTGTAGTGTTTTTTCCTCACCGCTGTGAGGTAGTTTGTTGTTTTGGTTTTAGTTCAGACTTGCATACTTTCAGTGGGTCCGTGTTAGGTTGTTGATGCCCACAGATAGTTTCTTTTGGATTATTAAAATTCTATTCTGCTAGCTGTTAGTTCACCTTTTGTGGATGTTTTTTCTTGTTCTCTGGGAAGATTTTATGCTTAAAGTTGCATCGTTAGAT
>CM077163.1:95251236-95326261 GCA_039583875.1 Platanthera guangdongensis
TTCGCAATTTGGGCTTTAGCCCGCTATTGACCGCTTGGTCCCAGCAGCCCCTGCCAAGCAACAAAATCACCGCATGGTGGCAAAACAAAAGCAACGGTCAGCAATGCTGACCAAATATAACGATCCCGCCCCCAACTCGGGGCGGCGATGCTCCTTCCCTTCATTTCATTAGCATAAGCGAGCAATAGTATTGTCACAACATCACAGGCATAGGCACGCACGGCCACAGACCACGTGCACTCAGGGCGCATTCTCATGAAGCGGCCAATGTCACATCAATTTAAGACATAGACATTCCGGACTCACCACCGCCACTTTGGACGGCCACAAACATATGAGTCTTTTGTCTTCTTGGCATAGGTCATGTTAATTTAAGCCATAGACCGCCGAAGACCCTCATCTATGCCAATGGCTCTAAACCGAACGGAATAGAACGAGTACGGTTCCATCTAACCCGTGCTCACATCGCAACGACAGTTTAAGCCATATGCGCGGGTCAAACTTCTCCCGAGTCCCATTTCCGACATGCAATTCACATAACTCGGTTATGTTTCAAGTTGTCTCTCAGGCCACCAAGTTGGCAAGATCACCCGTCCGCCCAGTTTTTTCGGGTGCACCTTAGGGTTAATCGCCAAGGCTCCCTGTTGCAACCTACCATGTAGAAAACCAAAAAAAATAACCAATCGCACGGAGTCTTCTCCAGCATTTATGCAATGCAACATCACCGATCCAGACCAACATGTCCGGGTAGGCTGTCACACATCATGCTTATGTCTGTTCTCGCTTACGACTCTACACACGGGTACTATCATGTCTACCCGTAGGAACGCCTCCAACTCACCCGCAAACATCGCGAGAGTGGGCTTCCTCTGCAAAGAAGGATAACTTCACCTGAGGGCTACCAAGGAAACACGGGACCAAGTCCGCCGTGTTCCCTTCACTATATCGAGCTGGTGGCTTACTGATCCTCTTCGATCTCCGAAGAACCTGATCATGGCTAACCACCTCCGCTGCTTTTGAACCAGCTCCGTTCCCGGGCAAACCCGGAACAATGCTCCCTTTGTTCCCTGAACAAGACGCCTCCTTACTGGAACCAAGAGCACCTGGAGCAACGCTCCCCCTGCTACCTGAACCAGAAGACTTCCCTCTTGAACATGAACTGCCTGGAACATCGCTCCCCTTGCTTCCTGAACAGGAAGCCTCCGCCTTTGAGTCAGAAGGTCCTGGAGCATCGCTCCCCCTTCTCCCGACTCTGACGCCTTTGCCCCGGAGCTAGAACACCTGGAGCACCTGGTGACTCAGACAACTCCACTTCCTTAGCAGCAGCCTCCTTCAGCCCACCATCTGACCTGCTTATCTCTAGCTCCACATAAGAGCTACCCCAATACGGCGTCAACTCATCGAAAACAATGTCTCTCGACACTATGAGTTTCTTCGTCGCAGGATCCATACACCTCCATCTTCTTCTCTGCTCATCATACCCTACAAAGACTAGCTTTGTTTTGAGAGCACCCGGAGAGTGTAAATAGCAGGTAGATCCAAACACCCGAAGGTGCTTCACTGAGGGCTTCACTCCTCCGAACATTAGCTCATAAGGAGTCTTCATTATGATCGGACTAAGAGGCATCCGGTTGATGACATGAGCAGCACAGGCCATTCCTTCCGCCCAAAGAGCCTTCGGAACGCCTTTACTCCGAAGCCAACACTTGCAGGTCTCCGTTAACCAACGGATCATCCGAGCTGCAACACTACCCTGTTGTGAAGTATGTCCACAAGAAAGCTCCATCCGGATCCCTTGCTTCCTGCAAAAGCGTGAGAACTCGGTTGAGTCAAACTCACCACCGAAACCTGTCCTCAACACCTTGATCCTCCGGCCAAGCTGGCCTTCGACAAGCTTCTTGAACTCCACAAACAAGCGTACCATGCTGGACTTCGTCTTCATAAAGTATACCCAAGTATACCCAGAATAGTCATCAACCAATATCAGCATGAACCTGCTGCCTCCAAGACTGGCCGTGACGGTCGGTCCCACCAGAGCACAATGGACAACCGCCATGGTGCATTACTCCTGGCTTGTGCTTTGTCGACCATGAAGCGATAGGCTCCACTTCCCTGACATCCCGCACACCCCCGACCATCGCCATAGGATGACAATCTAGGCAAGCCTCTTACGAGTCTTCTTTCCGCCATTGCTTTCAGCTTGTCCATCCCTACATGCCCCAGTCTTTCATGCCAGATAGCTGCACTATCACTGGCATCCAGCCGATCAAATCCAGAACTAGTTGAAATCCCAACTACGTTCTTCTCCTTCCTCCCTACCTGAGCAACGTTCGCCGAGAGCAAGGTAACCTTGCACTCCTTCCGAAGATGACCTTGCTGTTTGCATTTATAGCACCGTGGTCCTTCCTTCCTCTTCCTATCACGCCTAGGAGAAACACTCCTTTCTTCCTGATATGAAGTAGAGGGACCATCATCAGCAGCAACCTCCTTCACCTTCTTCCTGAACAACCCATCAAGGGAAGTCCAAACCTCCGCAGCTGACCGACATCCACTGATGTGGTCCAAGAGCTCCGATGAGATCACCTGCTTGAGAATAGACTCCGCTTTCGCATTTGCCTCCTTCCAAGCTCTCATCGCCTCAACATTGCCAGCAGTATCCTCTTGTCTTCCTGCTCCGCATACAACCTCCCAAAGGTCCTCGCCAAGAAGAAAGCTCTTCATACAGGACTTCCACCGTTCACAGTTCGCCTCTGTAAGAAGATCAATACCAAGACAGCTTGCATCCTCCACTGCCATGGTTCTACCACTGGTTTCCTCGACAGACGAGCAACTACTTCCATTGAGCACTGCTTGACCACTCCAACAACCTGGCTCTGATACCATGTTAAAATTCAACAACCGCAGACGCCCCTTGGATACCCTGCTGAAAACTCAACAAACCGAAGGAGAATACGCCCACTTATATGTTGAAAGTTCTCCCGGATCGTGGAGTTAACAGTGGTTATCTCAACAAAGCAGTAACAACCAGCAACACATGCAGCACAAGCTTCTTTATTGATCAAGAGCAAACTTCTTTACAAGGCGAGACATACATGGCGAGACAAGCTTCACCAAAACCCAACACCGGGAGAGCAGAGACAGTTACAAAGACAAGAACCAAAAACAAGCCGCGCGGACTCAAACAATCAAGCCGCCGACCTACTGCTGTGGAGTCCGCTCAGTCCGCCAGGTCGCCAGACCGCAACCCAAGCCGCGCGGACTCACCCTTGCTCCAATGCTTAGCTCTTCACCGCCGGTCTGCACGCCGCCAGACCGCACAAGCTGCGCCACCGAATGGAACAGTCCGCCTGATGCAGGCAACCTCCTGAACCCCGAACCAAGTCGCCAAAGAGAAGACCGCCTGGCCGCTATCCGCGACCTGCTGTTTACCGCCTGTTGCTTAACCGCAGAGTCCGCACTGTCCCTGACCGCAATCAGAGCCAAGTCCTGGCTTTCCAGCGCTATCCGCACAACCTGCACAGCACAACCGGGTCAACTCTATCCGCGCGGACACAAAGTCCAGGCCGCAGCAACTTACGCGAGCTCAAAAACTGTTCACTTACTTCGGTCTAGGTTTCTCTCTAGGTTCCTCTCTCCTTGATGTGACATGGGTCCTATTTATAGGCACGACGATGAGTATGGTCACCGCCCTTCCCGATAGGATCACCGCCACAACCCGCAGCAAGAACTTATGTGTCCGCCAGCCCGCGGACACACATGCCAGTTCGCCGCCCTGTGCAGATAGCCAGTCCGCCCCAGCTTCTCCAAGGCCGGACTCCATATCCAGTCCGCCTTGCCGCCAGAGACCAAGCCAGGACCACCACAGCCGGACTCCACAAAAGCCGTATCCGCCATTCTGCGGACAAGGCATCAGCCCGCAAAACCCGAGCCCGCAACCGCACCATCAAGGCACCTGCCGGACTCAGCGGATACCCAGCTATCGTCCGCATATCCCAAGTCCATTACCTCATTGCTAAGGCACCTCCGGACTTAGCGGACACGCCAATCCAGTCCGCTAAAAGCAGACTCCAGTCCGCAACTCCTGAGTCCATTGCCTCATCACAAGGCATCTCCGGACTCAGCGGACTCCAGCTCCAGTCCGCACGCTCCTGCACGGGCAATCCTCCAGTCCGCATATCCCCAAGCTAGCAAACAAGGCAAAGCACTTCTACTACGCTTGGCGGACTGAGAAACCAGCCCGCGCTCCACTGCGCGATCTCCCCGGACTGAGCCACCTGGACTTGGTTCAATTCCCACCAAGTCCAGCCCACTGGCCGCAAGGGCCAGTCCGCACTTACTGGCGGACACTGGATCTAGCCCGCCATACCGGGCGACCTCCAGTTCCTGTCCGCGCTGACCGGCGGTCTCCGCGGCTTCCACTTGCCGCTTCACTAGAGCAAGACCAAGGCAACTGCCAACCGGTCTGCCGAGCTCCAGTTCTTCAGTCCGCTTCAAGCCGGACTCCGCGGATAACATTCCTATCCGCCCGTTACTTCCTGGGAGTAAACCGCCTGCTGAGCATACACTGGCCTGTCAGACCGCCGCTGCTGTCCGCGCAATCCGCGCGAACAGACCGCCCAGGCCGCCACAGAGCAAACCGCCTGCAGCATCCCTGCCGACCTAGCAGTCCGCCAACCCAGTCCGCGTAGTCCGCGCGGATAGGTTTCCCAGCCTTCCATTCATCCACTTTCACTTCACAGAATTCAACAAAGCCTTCCTAAGTCTATAAACATAATTAGTTTAGTTGAATCAACAAAACCTGATGGATGTTCCACATAGACTTCTTCCTTCAGATTGCCATTCAAAAAGGCTGACTTAACATCCATTTGGTATACTTTAAACCCTTGATAGGTTGCATAGGCCAAGAACATTCTTATTGCCTCCAGTCTGGCTACTGGAGCAAAGGTTTGATCAAAGTCAATACCTTCTTCCTGCCTATATCCCTTAGCAACCAGTCTAGCTTTGTTCTTTATAATCACTGCATGTTCATCCATCTTGTTCCTGAAGATCCACTTAGTCCTAATTATGTTGTGGTCTTTTGGTTTAGGAACAAGCTCCCAGACTTTGCATCTCTTGAAATAATTTAGCTCCTCTTGTATTGCCTAAATCCAATGAGGGTCTAGGATGGCTTCTTCAAATTCTTTGGCTCTACTTGGGATAGAAAACTGGAGTAGAGTACTGAACTAAGATTTCTGCTCCTTGTTTGTACCCCTTGACTTAGATCACCAATAATTTGATTAGCTGGATGATCTTTTAGATGTCTATTAGCTGGAGGCAGCCTGGCTTCAGGTTGAACTCCTTCAGCTTCTTCAACTTGCTGCACTCCTTGGTCTTCTTCTACATCAGGTGCAACTAGTACTCCCCCTGGACAACAGCCACTATCATCCACTTGCTGTCTTGCAGTTGAACTTTCTTCAATAGTAAGCTTGTCCATCTTCTTAGTCACACCTGTGGAGCTGCAAATACTTCTAGACAATTCATGGTTAATGAGTCTAGCTTCATCAAATACTACATGTACTGATTCTTCTACAACTTGAGTAGTCAAATTGTCGACCCTATAAGCCTTACTATTGTTGTTGTACCCAACAAAGATCCCCTCTTGGGATTTGACAGCAAACTTGGTTAAGTAAGACTTACCATTGTTAAGTATATAGCATTTACAATCAAAGATCCTGAAATAGGATATGTTTGGTTTTCTGCCTTTCATAATCTCATTGGGGGTCTTATTGTGACTCTTGGTGATAGTAGCCCTGTTAATTACATGGCATGCAGTGTTTACTGTCTCAGCCCAGAAATATTCTGGGAGAGATGTGTCACTTAATATGGTTCTTCCAGCCTCTATCAAGGTTCTATGTTTCCTTTCAGCAATGTCATTTTGTTGATGTGTTCTTGGTGAAGAAAATTCCTGAAATATCCCAAATTCTTCACATAGCTTTGTCATACTGTCAGACTGAAATTCAGTACCATGGTCACTTCTTATTTTGACCACTGTACTGTCTATCTCATTCTGAATTTGTTTGACAAAACTATAGAAGATACTAGGTGTTTCAGAATTCTGTCTAAGGAAGAACACCCAGGAAAAACTTGAGTAGTCATCTACAACTACAAATGTGTATACCTTCCTACCTAGGCTGTGAACTGGTATAGGACCAAAAAGATCCATATGCAAGAGGTATAAACACCTCACAGCATCTTTGTTCTCAATGCTATTAAAGGTGGATCTAGTCTGCTTGCCCTTTTGACAAGCTGAACATATCCCATCTTTAATGCACTTAACCTGAGGACCATTCCTCACTAAATCTTTGCTATAGAGTTGGCCAATTGTCTTGCACTTAAGATGGGCTAGTCTCTTGTGACATTTGACACAATGAGAGACTTTCTCATCAGCTACAAGATACACTGGAGAAACATTGTTTTCACACATAATGTCTAGACAATAGACATTTCTCTTTCTGTAACCAGTCAGAATGATCTCTTGATCATTTGATCTCCTGATATGACAACCATCTTTGACAAATGAGATGTCATATCCTAAATCACTCAACTGACTTATACTAATAAGGTTGTGTTTCAAACCTTTAACATAAGCCACTTGAGTAATAGTTATAAGGTTGCTAGAAATATTACCAAAACCTTTGATGATTCTTTTTTCAGAACCACCAAAGGTGACTTTAGGACCATCCTTGATTGGTGTGTAGTCGTTTAGCAATCCCCTAGTTCCAGTCATGTGCCTGGAACATCCACTGTCCAAGTACCATATTGGGGCATGGTCACTTGGACTCACCTGCAAAATAGATTAGCTTAACCTTAGAACCCAAAGAATTCTTGGGTCCTTGGTGTTGGTTAGTTTGCCTCTTAACAAAACTACCTGTTACTTTTCTAGAAGGTAGATTGCTACTCACTTTGGCACTTGAATTGTGCTAACAGTCTATGGCAAAGTGTCCTATCTTGCCACAACACCAGCACTCAAATCTGTTGTACCTTTGCTTAGGTACAACCCTAGCTGTTTTATCTACAGCAGGCTTGTTGAGTACTGGGGCTTTGCCCTTAGACTTGGACTTTACAGTACTAGCAGGTTGTGTAAACCCTAATCCAGTTTTACCCTTTTGATGTACAAATTCATCTATCAAAGGTAAAATAGATTTTGGTTTAGAAAACCTTGCAACTATATCTCTCTCTTTCTGAAGACTAATCTCCAGATTTCTGATTTGATCATACTTGAATGTTATAGTCCCCATCTGAATAACAGTTATGTTCTTCAGTCTGGCTATTTCATTTAATTTTTGATCAATCAACTTATCAAAATCTGTTGCAGCAACTTTAAGATTAGCAATCACCTTAGCCTGACTCTTGGTTAAGGATTTGCTTTTCTTTAAAGCTTGCAACACTACTCTATATTCATCAATCAATTGATGAATATCTCCTTCAGATTCAGATTCACTCTCATCACTTGATGCTGATGAATCTAATTCTGAACTAGCACTAACAATTGAACTTAAAGAACAATTTTGTACCTGACTAGGTCCAGGCTGCTCCTGGATTTTGTCACCTTATGTTAAGGCCATCAGTCCCTGGAACTGATTGTCCTCATGCTCATATATAGAGTTCATTAACTGGATGAACTCCTCTTCCTCTTCTTCAGCAAACAGTCCAATATAAGCTTCTGCTTTTGAATCAGTTTCTGAAGATGATATGTCTGACAGACTTTTGTCCTTTTTAGCAACAAAGGATCTTTCCTTGTTGCCCTTGATTTGAGTCTTCTTCTTATCAGTAGACTCTCTCCTTTTCTCTGGACAGTCAGCAACAACATGTCCTTGTCTGTTACAGCAATAGCATACAATTTTTTGATAAAGTTGATTTGCTTGACTTGGGCTTTCTCCTGTCTTTCCTTGATGACTTCTTGTTCTGATAAAAGTCATCTTTTCCCTGTGAAGTGGATTTCTTTGACCTCCACTGTTTCTTCTTTAGAAACTTCTGAAAGTGTCTTGTGAAAGCTGCAAAATTCTCATCACTCTCACTGCTTTTAGAATCCCTGCATTCTGTCTCATCTGTCTCAGATCCAGCAACCTTTGGAGGTTGAGATGGAGACTTACTTTTGTATTTCCTGGTGGCTTCTGTCTTGAATACCACATCTCTTTCTTTGTGCTCAATTCTTGTAGTCTTCTCCTCTTCTTTCCTTACCATTAGCTGTATTTCATAGGATAACAGCTTTCCAAATAATGTTGGAGGAGGAATATCTGCTAACTTGGCATTTCCCTTATGACACAGATCTTGGTGTCCCAGTCCTTTGTTAGGGACCTCAAGAACTTATCATTCAGCTCATAATTGCTGAATTCTCTTCCATAGGACATTAACTCATTAACTATCCTATAGAATTTCTTGTAGCACTCAGTTATGCTATCAGACTTTTCTTGTCTGAAGCTCTCATATTCTTGGTTTAACAAAGACTTTCTGTCCTGTCTAACTTCTTCTAAACCCTCCATGTACACTATCAGAGTATCCCACATCTCCTTTGATGTTTTACAGTGTATCAAGTTCTGAAATGTAGCATCATCTATTGCACTTACAATGATATTCTGAGCCCTCTTGTCCATCGTAGCCAGAATAATCTCATCCTTGGTCATTTCAGAATAGTCTTTTGGTGTTCTCTGATTTGCATCTAAGACTGATACTTTCATAGGCACATATGGCCCCTCTTTAACTGTGATATAGATTCTAGGGTCAGAGGCCTCCATAAATAACCTAACCCTTTCTTTCCAGATGCCAAAGTTCTCCTTTCTGCAAATTGGCAACTTCATGGATCCATGTTCTTTATGATTCTCTGTTGAACCCATTTTCTTGATTTTCTTGATTATGCTGAATCTAACCTTGATTTCACTGAATCTGCAAACAGGATCTTTTACTCAGACAGTTAAGTCCTTTTTGAGTAACTTGGCTCTGATACCACTTGAAAGAAATTGTACCTAATCACTTAGAGGGGGGGGGGTGAATAGGTGACTTTATCTTTTTAAACTTTTAGGCAGATTATATCACAGAATTATAAATAATACTTCACAGCACTTCAGCATAGAAATCACAGAATCACATACACAGAGTACACACAGTTTTATAGTGGTTCCCCAAGGTTTGGGTAAATCCACTTTCCCCTTCGCCTATCTAGTAGTGTACTAGATTTGGCCCAACTCCTCCACTATTCCTCAGATCCTCAGATCTTACACTCAGAACTCCAACCAAGTTCCTACAGCTCAGAGTGATCCCACTCCTACAACTCAGGCTCAACAGCCCTACCACTCATTCTTCACAAAGACCTACACTCAGCCACAAGGCCTACACTCATCCTACAACAGGCCTACACTCAGAGAAATAGATCTCCTACACTTAGGCACACAGGCCCTACCACTCAGCCTTTATAATTTCAGGCTTACAACTCAGATCCTTAAGGATCCTACAAGAAATTAAAAATACAAAGTGTATAACCTCAACTCAGAATAAGAGAGAAGAGTTGACAGGTTTCTTGATGAGTTCTTGAAAGAACTCTGCTGAGATCAACCACACTTGGCTTTCTTCAAAGCTTCTTCAATGTAGAACACAATAGGGTTGAGTCTTTATACATCTGATCTTCAATCACTGCAACTTAAGTTTCAGATCCCAATCTGAAACCTTCTTCACAGCCTGGTTCCATAGCTGTCTTCTTGGAAGAAGCTCTCTCTCTCCAACTACTTAGATCTTCACTTGAATTGATTCTTCAATGAATTGCTTGATCTTCTTCACAATCACTTAATCATCTTCTTCTGTTGATAGAATGTGCCTATATATAGGCCTTCTTCATGGTGACTGGCTGACCCAGTTTCTAACAGCTTTCTGACATCTCTGACAGTTGCAGTAGACCGGCTGGATTGGCAGCTGTCAAATCATCCAGTCACTTCTTGAAATATCTGTAACTGTCTGAAAGTGTCGAGACAGTCTGTCTTTAAGTGTCGACACTGATAGACTAAGTGTCGACACAAGTAGACTAAGTGTCGACACTAGCCTTCATGGTGTCGACACAACTCCTTGTGTTGTAGAAATTACTTCTCGACATAGCTTCTTCATCATGTGTCGACACTGATAATGTGTGTCGACACATGTCCTTGTTCTTCAGTACTTTGTTGATTTCTTGTAAGTGTCAACACAACTCCTTTGTGTCGACACATCTTCTTGTGTTGAACTTGTTAAGTGTCGACACATCTTCTTGGTGTCGACACATGCCTTCTGTGTTTGATACTTTTGTGAGTGTCGACACATCTGCTTGGTGTCGACACTTGTACTTAGACTTCATTGAAATTTGCTGAGTGTCGACACAGCTCCTTGTGTCGACACTTTCTTCATGTGTTGTGACTTTTGCTGTGTGTCGACACATTCTTCATTATGTCGACACATTCTTCTTGTGTTGAGCCTTTGGCTGAGTGTCGACACATCTCCTTTGTGTCGACACTTGTACTTAGAATTTGTTGAACTTTTGCTGAGTTTCGACACAGCATCCTAGTGTCGACACTTTCTTCATGTGTTGAGTCTTCTGCTGTGTGTCGACACATTCTCCAAGTGTAGACACTTTCTGATGTCGATAAAGTTCCACTGGGTGTCGACACTGCTTCTAAGTGTCGACACAGCTTCTCTGGTCATTTCTTCATTGAGTGTCGACACGAGTTGTATTTGTCGACACTTTCCTTCTGGTGTCGACTATGCATACCTGGTGTCGACACAATTACTCCAAGTGTCGACACTGCTTCTCTATGTGTCGACACAAGTTTTCTTAAGTGTCGACACTTTCCTTCTGGGTGTCGACACATGGACTTAGAGACTTTTCAGCTTTCCCTGCAAATACTTAACCGACACAACTAAACTCAAAACAGATCAAATACATTTTGATGTATATCATTGAGTAGGGTGAGGCTTCTTCAAATCAGGTACATTTATTCCAATGTACCCAACAGTCTTTCATAACTTTGTTAAACAAATTCAGAATGAATTTAACAATTCAGTGGTCAAAATCAGAAGTGACCATGAAACTGAATTTCAGTCTGAGTGTATGACAAGGTTTTGTGAAGAACTAGAGATTCAAGAGGAATTCTCCTCACCTAGAACACCTCAGCAAAATGGAATTGCTGAAAGAAAGAATAGAACTCTCATTGAGGCAGGAGGAACTCTACTTAGTGACACTTCACTCCCAAAATATTTCTGGGCTGAGGCAGTAAATACTGCTTGTCATGTTCTCAATAGAGCATCTATAACTAAGAACCACAAAAAGACTCCCTATGAGATTTTGAAGGGCAGAAAACCAAACATATCCTACTTTAGGATCTTTGGTAGCAAGTGTTATGAGCTTAACACTGTCAAGTCTCACCTAACTAAGTTTGCTGCAAAATCCTAAGATAGGATATTTGTTGGGTACAACAATAACAGTAAGGCATATAGGATCTACAACTTGACTACACAAGTTATAGAAGAATCTGTTCATGTATTGTTTGATGAATCTGAGCTAATTAACTGTGAGTTGTCTAGCAATCCTTGCAGCTCAACATGTTTAAAAGAAAGGTTGGACATGCTGACCATTAATGAAGATCAAACTGCAAGGCAGGATGTGGAAAATTATGGTTGTTGTACAGGGGGAGTACAAGGTCCACAAGCTGACATTGAAGACAATGAAGTTCAGCATGGTGAAGAAATTGAAGAAGTTCAAATTACTGATAGAATGCCTCCAGCAATAAGGAATCTAAAGGATCATCCTGCACACCAAATCATTGGTGATCCCAGACATGGTGTGCAAACCAGAAGAAAACACATGAACACAGTGCTTTGCTCAAGTTTCCTGTCACAGTTGGAACCAAAAAGATTTGAAGAAGCCATACAAGACTCCAACTGGATTGATGCAATGCAGGAGGAGCTGAATCAATTCAGAAGGTGTAAAGTATGGGAGCTGGTTCCAAAACAGAAGGATCATAACATTATTGAGACAAAGTGGATCTATAGGAACAAACTGGATGAAAATGGCATAATAGTGAAGAACAAAGCAAGACTGGTTACCAAAGGTTATAAACAAGAAGAGGGCATTGACTTTGATCATACCTTTGCCCCAGTGGCAAGGTTGGAAGCAATAAGGCTATTCCATGCCTTTGCTGCTTTCCAAGGTTTCAAAGTACACCAAATGGATGTCAAGTCAGCTTTCCTAAATGGAAATTTGAAAGAAGAAGTCTATGTTCATCAGCCCTCAGGTTTTGTTGATCCACTTTATCCTGATTTTGTTTATAGACTTAAGAAAACCTTATATGGTTTGAAACAAGCCCCTATGGCTTAGTATGAAACATAGTCTACTTTCCTCATTGAAAATAAATTTTCAAGGGGGAAAATATACAAGACTCTATTCCTTAGTGATTCAAAGGGCAAGATGATCCTAGTACAGATTTATGTTGATGACATAGTCTTTGGATCTACAGAAAACAACCTTTTGTCGGAAGTTTGCAGAACTTATGCAAGGGAAGTTTGAGATGAGCAGTATGGGTGAGCTCAAATTCTTCTTGGGACTCCAAGTAAGATAGACTGATGATGGCTTGTCCATATCACAGTCTAAGTTCACCAAGTAGTTAATTAAGAAATATAGTATGAAGTCATCCACCACCATGAGAACTCCAATGGGGACAAGTATGCCTTTAGGCAAAGATGATGCAGGAAAACCTGTAGATGAGTCTTTGTATAGAGGGATAATTGGATCCCTCCTATACTTAACTGCCAGTAGACCAAACATTATGTATGCTACATGTGTCTGTGCTAGGTACCAAGCAAGCCCTAAAGAATCTCATTATACTGCATTGAAAAGAATATTGAGATATCTTAAGGACATACCTAATCTTGGACTTTGAAACCCTAAGAATAGAGACTTTCTACTGACTGGTTTTTCAAATGCAGACTTTACAGGTTGCAAAGAAGATAGAAAGAGCATCACTGGTACATGTCAGTTTCTAGGTGGTAGATTGGTATCATGGAGCAGTAAGTAGCAGACTAATGTGGCATTTTCCACTGTAGAGTCTTAGTATATTGCTGCAGGCAGCTGCTGTGCTCAGCTTTTATGGATTCAACATCAACTTGAAGACTATGGTCTCAAGGTCAGTAGAACTCCACTATTTTGTGATTCTACAAGTGCAATTTCTATTGCTAAAAACCCAGTATCACATAGCAGAACAAAGCATATAGAAATTATATTTCACTTCATTAGAGAGCATGTTGAAAAAGAAGATATTAGATTGGAATTTGTCACCACTAATAATCAAATTGCTGACATTTTTACTAAATCACTAGATGAAACTAAATTCAATTATTTCAAAATTGAATTAGGCATGTTAAATATAGAGTAGTAGTAACTTAGTAATTCTGGATAAGTAAGTCAATGTTGACATATATTAGTGTATGTCGACACAAAAGGAAACCTGGGTCAACATATAGTAGTTTGTGTCGACACTTATGGTAAGTTATGTCGACACAACAAAATAGTGCTGAGATAGTGGTGTCAACACTCAGAGGTTGGTGTCGACACATAGAAGTTTTATCATTTAGATAGTTGTGTCGACACATACAGAAGTTTGTGTCGACACACATGTATTATAGTCGACTATTAAGAAGTCTGTGTCGACACATCGCAAACTATGTCGACACATAGTGTTGTCTGACTTTGTCGAGACGATAGAAGTCTGTGTCGACACAATCTCTACAGTGTCGACACATTAAGTATCTATTACCCCGCCTTTTGACCTTCTGTGTTGACAAACATATTAATAGGTCACGGAACAACTTTGTCGACTAAGCTTTCAACATTTTTGAGACCAAATCCTTGAGTCGACAAACATTATTCTCTCTTCTCCTCTAATTTCTCATCACCAATGGCGCCAAAGTTGGAGACCAACATCAACGAAGGCTATGAGTTAGTTCGCAATACTTTTGAGAGTGCAGTGTATGAGATTAAAGATGTAATAACCCTAATCAAAGAAAATGGTTTAGAATATATAGTTTCCGAACCTACCAAGATCTCGAAGACAGAAATTCTTGAATTCTATACAAAAGCAAACTTGGATTTAACTGGATTGAAGATTAGGTCATCAATTGAAAGAAGCAAGGTGAAACTTACCCAAAAGTGTCTGAGGAAGACACTCCAATTGCCCAGGACTCAGGAAGATGATGAAGTTACATCTTCAATGGTGTGGCCTGGATCTCACCACTAAGATTGAATCATCAATGCAAAGGAAGGGAATAAACTCACAAGGAAAATTTCTCTCAGAGATTGTGGGAAAAGAAATTCTCTACAAACCAGGTGGACATGATACGATCTCAGCCTATATGTTCAGCTTGATGATCGGAATTATTTTCAGAATCTAAACTAACTGGTCTGCAGTGATTTTTGACAAGATCAAGGAAAGCCTGAAGAAACAAAATCTAGGTAGAATTCTGATTTTGTATCTGGCAATAAATATTCCTGAAGTGCTAAACCACACAACTGGATTTAGAATAAATCACATGAGAAGTATGGATATGAAAAATACTATCCAGGTGGGAAAGAGTTTTGACAAAAGATGGTTCTACACCACAGAAACAACCACCACTGCAAAATAAAAAGGCAACCCTCAGGAAGCCTGAATCTTCTAGTGATTCAGAAGAACAAGTAATCTTCAGTTCAGATGAGGACAAACAAGAATCTACAAGGAAATCATCTGCTCCTAAGAATGCAGATGATAATCACATGCAGGGGGAGTATATTCCAGAAAGCAATATCCCACTGGATCAAGTTCAGTGTGTGTCTCCTCTAAGGGGAGCCAATGAACTTTCACCAGCTCAACAAGAGGTCTTGCCTCTAGAAAGTGCTCCTGAGAAAGTGTAAGCTGCCTTAGAGAGTGAAATAGCCACTCAAACTCTTCTTGAGGTAATAAATGACATTAATCAAACTATACTAAATACTGAGCCAGATACACTAACTGTGCTTCAAACTACTGTTGAACAGACACACCATGACAACATCCCTGCACAGGATGTATCTATGAATAATACATCTGCATTAGATGATACTCCATTAAATGTACAAGATACAGATATTCCTCCAGTTCAACTGCAACAAGAATTTACTCTTGAGGAATTATTTCCTGATTTACAAGAAGTAAGAGCTGAGGAAGTAGTGCCAAGAACTGAGGGGGAGGAGGCAGGGACTCAGAGGGAGTTGCCAAGAACTGATAAGGAGCTACCCTCAAGTCCAAAGGACACAATGAATCTTGAAAGTTCTTCTGAATCTGATGATGGAGAAGCACTAAGAGAAAAGAAGAGAAAATCGATGGTTTACAAGAAGAAAAGCTCAAATTATAAGAAAGCTTTACAGACTGCCTCACAACCCTCAGCTCAAACAGTTGATTTCAGTTCACTGTTGGTTGCTATGCAAATTAAAATGGATGGGCAAAGAGCAGCCATGGAAAAAATATATGGATGAAAGCCATAAGGACCTTCAATTCACTCTGGCTCAAGATATAAAATCAATCAGATTTGAAGTAAACAAGAATAAGAAAGAGATGATAGATTGCTTCCATAAAGGAGGTAATGTTGTAGTTTGTCTGGCCAAACAGCAACAAGGGGCTAGGACACAGATTGATGATATAGTGGTCAAGTAAGGATATGTCTTAGAAAATCAAATTAGAATGAATGATAATCTTACTGAATCACATAATGTGATTGTTACTGAGTTAAAGAATACTGCAATTGCATTAACAGAGGAAAGGGCTAAAGAGAAATCAGAGTTTGATAAGAAACTTCAAGAAGATTTAGTCACTTTCCAATCTACCATTCAAGCCTCTCAGAAGATCATATCTACTTAGCTACAGAAGTTTAAAGCCTATTATACAGAGGGAACCAATTATCTGGTTAATCAAATAAGGTTCCAAAAGAATGATCTCAGGGATCATATTGAAAGAGAAGTCATAAAGGGGGAGTGGTTGATAGTCAATGCTAGTTCAGAGCATGCTAAATGGATAACAAATGCTGTTAGAGCAACTCTGGGATATCCACCCCTATGTGATGATGATAATACAACTGAGTCAGGTAATCAAGCTACAGGATTTGAAGGGGGTCAGCATGAGGTAGCTTAAATCATATATCCCCCTTCTAAATTTGAGGAAATTCAACAACTGGTTAACCAGATGTATAGCCCTCCAGAGGCTACTAAGAATGTTATAATTGAGAAAGTTGAAATGTCAGAGGAAACACTGAATAAAGAGCAAGAAGGTCAACTCTCAAAGAAAAGGTTTTGAGAACAGGCTGAACTGAAGCCTGATTTTGAAATATGGAGTCCAACTTCCAAAAATATAATACTTACTGTCTGGCAAGCTGTCAAAGATAAAATGCATGATAGAGGCAAGTGGTATTCTGAAGTTGAGTGGAACAAATATCTGCAAAGACAAGATGTGATACATCAGTTCAGAAGTGATCACAAGGATGGGAAAATACCTCCTACAGTTGTAGAGCCCAGTAAATACTTTACCATGCCTTATCATTATTTTGAAAGGCAAAAAGTTAAGGCTGAAGAACTTAAGAAGAAGGATCTCAAAGGCAAGAAGCCAGCTGAAGATACTGAAGCTCCAGTACAAGCAAGGGTCCAGTCTGGAAAAGGCATAGTGATGAAGGAGTCTGATCAGCCTTAAGATAAATTGAGTAGATTTTTATAACATTGTAATCTTCAGTTTTAAACTCCATGTAATCTATTGTCAACAAACTTTTGTGAAGTTTAAAAAAAATAATGATTCATGCTTGTTATGTTTCTATCATATTTTGTGATGATATTATATACTTGTTTTGTTTTATATGTTTCCCTGTTATTGAATGTTTTTATACATCATATTGTTAATTTTATTATAAGTAATGTATATCATTGACTAAGGGTTATGACTTCTCCAAATAGGGGGAGATTATTGGGTACATTGGAAAATGTGTACTAGATTTGGAAAAGCCTCACCTAACTCAATGATAAGCATCAAGATGTATTTGATGTTGTGTTGAGTTATCATGTGCTGGTTAAGTGAATGGAAAGGAAACTTCTCTAAGTACAACTATCGACACTTCGGAATGGATGTGTCGACACCAAGGGCCAGATGGTGTCGACACCCAGAATTTGTGTCGACACACAGAAAATCTGTCGACAACGCTTTGTCAACACTAAGGGCCAGATTGTTTCGATATTATCAGGAGTTGTGTCGACACACAGAGAAGTTGTCAACATATTCCAGAATTCTGTCGACAACGACTGTGTCGACACACAGAACTTGTGTCGACACACACTAGAATTCTATCAACACCAACTTTGTCAAGACAAGGAGTGTTTGTGTCGACACATAGGACTTATGTCGACACATTCCACAGAAGCTGTGTTGAGAAGTAAAAGTGAAGTTGTGTCAACAACAACAAGACTTGTGTCGACACATGGACTATGTGTGTTGACACATATGAAGTATTCAATCGACATTCTCTGCTGCTGAGTCAAAGTCCAATGAAGGCTGAAGTAATACAACTGGAGACTTGACAGCTATCATTAATGAGATTGCTGTCACATCTGTCAGAGGTGTCAGAGGACTATTTGAAACCAGAACAACCAGTTACCATGAATGAAGCCTATAATTAGATGTGCTCTCTCATCAATCAGTGAAAATCAATATAACAGATAACAGATAGCTAATCAATCATAATCTCTGAAGGATTGAGGATCCAGAAGAAGATAAAGAAGAAACAGTCAACAGATTATAGAGAGAGAAAAACAAGAAGGAGAGAAGTTCTTAGCCAGTGAAGGCAGATTCTGAATAGTCTGCCTGAGGAAATCAGATCAAGCTGAAGAATAATTCAGATTATTTCTGAAGGAAGCTGATTGAATATCAACTCCAACATCAAGAAGATCAACCCTACTTTGTTCAGATTCACGAAGCTTTGAAGAAAGCTAAGACAAGTTGATCCTTAAGAAATCAGTTCTATCAAGAATTGATCAAGAAGCCTTCAACCAATTCTCTCTCCATCTGGTTGAAGATATCAACATCTTTTCATCAATAATTTTTGTAGGATCTGTAATAAATATGAGTGTAGGAGATTTACATCTCTAAGTTGTAAGTCTAAATTATAAAGGCTGAGGTAGGGCTGAGTGCCTGAGGTAGGGAATCTGTTCCCTGAGTTGTAGGCCTGTGAAAGAGGCTGAGGTAGGGCTTTTTCCTGAGTTGTAGGAGTGAGGATTCACTCTGAGTTGTAGGAACCAGTTTTGGTTCTGAGCTGTAAGTTCTATGGATCTGAGATGAAGAAAAGAAGTTAGGTCGAATCTAGTACACTGCAAGATAGACAAAGGAGGAAGGTGGATGTACCAATCATCTGGGGAACCACTATAAAATTGGTGTGCAATCTGTGAATGTTGTGTATATGTGAATGCTATGTTGTATTTTCTGCTGAATAAATTGCTAAATTAGATAGAATTAACTGCCTAAGTCAGAAAAAGAATTGAACCTATTCACCCCCCCCCCCCTCTAGGTGTTTAGAACATGTTGAAACCAATTCTTTCATCGGATTAGATGTATGATCTGGATCTTTCCCAGCCTAGGAATCCTGAGGGGATCCTGTTGGAATACCCTATTACTGATTTGGGCAAGGATAACTATGTCTCTTAGGAAACATGTTTTGACCTCATTGTATAGATCTAAAGGTCAATTAGAATTGAGTCTAAGGGTTAGTACTTAGGTTTGGAAGTTGCCCTCAAAACCAGGTTTTTCAGTTTTGGAGACCAAGTCATTTCGTCGAGCTTAGTACGACGAATCATCGAACTCCATTCGACGATCGTTGAGCTCACTTCGACGAATCGTCGAACTCCATTCGACGATCGTTGAGCTCACTTCGACAGATCGTCGAACTCCATTCGACGATCTCTGAGCTCAACTTCAACAAGTCGTCGAACTCTATTCGACGATCTTCGAGCTCAGATCGACGATCTTGACTCCAGTTTGATTCTCTATCTCTGAGCTTAGTTCGACGATAGTTGAGCTCAGATCGACGATCTCTGTTTCTTTCTAAGTCCAAGTCTCTGAGCTCAGTTCAACGATAGTGGAGCTCAGTTCGACGTTTTCTCTGAAAAGTTCAATGTTTTTCAAGATTCAAATTTGGACAGCTGTGGAATTATTGTCAGCATTGAATTCAGAGATCTTGTAGCCGCTTTTCATTTAAACTGGAGAAAGTTTCAAGGAATTTTCAAGGAATGTTTTGTTGGACTTTCCTCCAGAAGACAAATTCATTTAAGGAAGTCATTTATTGATAGGCTAACGACTATCTTGGACAGTAGATCATTTCTATTCAGACAAAAGGAATAAAAGATCAGATTTTTCATTCCTGCTAAAGAAGAACAAGAAGTCAGACACATATTCTCTGCAACAACAACTCTTACAACACAACAATCACACAAGAGAAAGAAAGAGAGTTGCTGACATTCTCAGTCTCAAATTCATACAAGAACACACATCACAAAAGAAGATCAACCAACTGAAATCTTCAGATCTCTTTTGATTCAAGTGTTCAAAGGCCATCATCATTCAAGACTCCAGACACCTCACATTTCAGTTGCTGCTGAAATCATCTATTGCTGGAGATCAAATCATTTGAAGGCCTATCTCCCTACTGCAAAGCTTCACTTCCTGAACAACTCAAGATCTCAGGGGGAGCTTTGACAACATCCACTATCTTCTCTTTGACTGTTGACAGAGAAGATCTTCTCATCCCTCTCTCTATCTCTCTCTGCTGTAAAGGGTTTTTCAAACTCCCTTCAAAAGTTTTTGATTGGTTTCTGAGACCTTATCAAAACTCAGTGGTGGCAAGATGATGAGTCCACATTTTACACTGATTTTTGGACTCATCTGGGCTAGTTTTTTCGCCTTAGCACTACACTTGAGAGCCTTTATTGCTTATTTGTGTTTATGTACCTATTTCACGCTTAAGTGCACTGTAGGCCCGCTTCTGTGTGCTTTCTGTGTTTCCATTTTGTTGTTATTCTCTAGTCCTATCTCGGGGATGTGGTGTGCACATTCTGGTGGCCTTTCTGCCCCTTCTGCTGGTACAGGGGTCGTGTGCGTATTCCGGGATGGTTGTGAAACAGGAATACTGCGCACGATCAGGGGATCTAATGCGCACGACCACTGGTCGTGCGACCCCGATCGTGCGCACTACTCTACGTTTTCTATAGAATCAGCCTGGGGTAAGCGCACGACCACTGGTCTTACTGCGCACGACCACTGGTCGTGCGCCACTGTTCGTGCGCATTACACCCCCTTTTTCATAACCCTGTCTCGGTAATCGCACGAGCACTGGCCATAGTGCGCACGACCACTGGTCGTGCGCCACTGCTCGTGCGCTTTTATGCTGATGCTTCTTTTCCAGGTTGCAGGTTTATTTGGAAAAGCCGCACGATCATCGACCTACAGTGCGCACGACCACTGGTCGTGCGCCACTGATCGTGCACACTGCTTCTGCTGCCTCCATATATAAGGCCCTGCTCCGCGTTTTAGGTCAACACCTGTCATTTTCTACGATCGGAGAGTGCGCGGGAATCGCCTTTTCACTTCTCCAGCTGCTCCATCACTTCCACCTTCGTCGGGAAGCCATTTCCACTTACTCCGAAGCTTTCCAACACTCCGGCGAAGCCCTCGGCCATTGATGACTTCAACTCCAAGCTTTCCTGCAGAGTTGGTGAAGTAGATAACCTAGAGAACGGACTTAAAGGCCTTCGAGGTGACAGATCGTTGGTACCGGAAGCCTCCTTGGACTGAGCCCGGAAGCGGATTGATAACTCGCTACTCCGGCCACGACCCGCGGTGGATCTTCATTCTCTTTTGGTTTACTCCTCTTCCCCTTCCTCTGTGTTATGAATGTTTTGAGCAGTGTAATGAACATTTCCATACCTGAATATCAAGTTTACTTTATATTTAATGGAATGTTAGTTTCTTCTTATGCTTGTGAGTTCTGTCTGTGAATGCGCCTCACTCACCCCACATCCACTTCATTCATGTGCCTTGTCCGATCGCAATCCACACAAGAACGCTGCAATCCATTAGTTTCCCTTCCACTCGCCCAACTGAAGTTCGGCATAACGGTCGACAAACCCACTTCACCTTGCGAAGCGGTGCCGTCGACCCGCATAGTTTTTACTAGTTCAGTAGATCAAACATCCACGATCTCCCTAGTCCGCTATTTCCTTTTTGTTCTATTTTTAAATCTCATAACGATATTCTCAGTACTGTTGCCGTTCTACGCTAATTGCATTCCTCAAGAGACCGACACTTGGGGATTTACTCCCAAAACTTTATTACTTGTGCGATCGGTGCGCTTGTCGTATTACACGCATCAAGTTTTTGGCGCCGTTGCCGGGAATGCAACTGTAGAGCGATTTCGGATGACTTCCAATATTGTTATCAGAGTTAGTATTGTTTTGTTTTGACTGCTGTTTTCTTCTAGTGTGTAGTGTTTGCCGCAGTGAATGCAGGGTTGAGGCACAGGAGATCTAGTAGCTTACTACCCCTTTTTCATTCAATCCTATTTTAATGACTACAATTCAGCAGCAGACTTATAAAGCAAGCCTTATCAACCTCACATACCGAGTAGAAATGGGAAATAACAGTTTTGAGATCTCGCCTGACCTCATCGAATATATCATCGAAAACTGTCCATTTAGCGAAGACGGAAAAATTGATGCACTATGCCACGTGCAGCGGTTCTTAGAAATTTACAACACTTGCACGCCAAATGCTGCCAACAACGAGCAGCAGAGGATCCGACTCTTCTCCTTCTCCCTGAAAGAAGAAGCAAAGCGATGGTATCAAGATATTCGGAAGGGAATATCCTCGTCCTGGAGATAACTCGAAAGGAAATTTTTGGCCAAATTCCGACAACCGATGCTAGCAATAGACAATTACAAGGAGCTAATCACCTTCACCCAACGAAATGAAGAGACCTTGTTCGATACATGGGAGCGTTTCCAGTCCCTGCGAAGGGAATGCTGTAGAGTGGAAATGTCAGACATCCTCCTTATTCAAACTTTATACTTCGGCATTGCAGACAGATTCCGACCATTACTTGACATTGCAGCTGGTGGAACCCTGTTTAACAAATCCAGTGAGGATGCCTGGGATGTTATAGACAACATTGCCCAAACTAGTAGGCATTGGAACTACCCGCCTTCTTCCAACTTTCCGGTAGAGATAAATTCAGTAGTCTCTGATGAAGCCACCGACCACAATCACTCGTCAAAGACAGAGCAATTTTTTTCTTACGCGTGCAAAATGATGGAGATGTTCAATGACCAAGCCACCACCATTCAGCGCCTACAAACCGCCATAGGGATTCTCACGGAAACGTTACTATGTTCAGTCAATCAGAAACAGGAAACGGTACAAACTATGAGATTGAGAAGCGGAAAAAGCCTAGAGAGGACCTCACCTCCTGACCCTCCCACACAATCACTCTGCGAGCCCATTGTCGATTTGATAAAGGAACCCCCGTCCTCACCTACCGCACAAGAACCCATGGCAGTACTACAACCTGTGACGAATGCCGTGAAGCCGCCATTTCCCCACCGATTGCAAAACGAAATGGCTGAAAAACAATTTCATAAATTCCTTGAGATCATGAAAGGAGTGCAAATAAGTATACCTCTGACAAAAGCTATCACTCAGATCCCAGGATATTCTAAGTTCCTAAAGAAACTCATCACACAGCGTAAATCTTTAGAAGGACTGAAAACGATCAATATCACTGAAGAATGCTCAACTCTCCTTGCCAACTATTCCCCAACCAAACGAAGAGATCCGGGCAGTTTTACCATTCCCTGCAGAATTGGCCTCCACCAATTCGGACGCGCACTATGTGATTTGGGAGCTTCAATAAATCTAATGCCGCTCTCCGTCTTCCGCGAGCTAGGAGTTGGGATTCTACAGCCCACCCACCTGAGATTGCAATTAGCTGACAGATCGGTAAAAAAACCCGGTCGGGATAGTCGAAGATTTTACTGTCATGGTCAACAACCTCTCCTTCCCAGCAGATTTCGTCATTCTTGACATGATGGCCGATCCCAAAGTGCCTATAATACTAGGACAGCCCTTCCTTGCCACGGCCCGTGCCATTATCAATGTTGACCAAGGAGAGCTCACCCTAAGCCTGGGGGACAAAACGATTTCTTTCAACGTCCACGAACCCTCCCAACATCTCAGAATCACTAATTGGGACGAAGCAGATTTGATCGACGAACCGGACTTGTACAGCGAAATGATTCTTGACCCAGCCGAGCCAGTGTGGGAAGAGGAGGATGCCACTAATGTTCCGAGCACCCCGCATCCAACCAAAGAACCGTTCATCACATCTACCATCACAACCACTGCCACAACTCTGAAGAAACTGCCTGAATCCCTGAAATACGCTTTCTTAGAGGAAGGCACAGCGTGCCCAGTCATTATCTCTGCATCTCTCTCCGTCGACAACGAACTTGCCTTGGTCAATGTCTTAAAGAAATACAAAAATGTGTTTGGACGTTCATTAGCTGACATAAAAGGGATCAGCCCAGCATTTTGCATGCACAAGATTCTGCTTGAAGATCAATACAAGCCGTTGGCACAACCTCAAAGGCGACTGAACCCCAAGATGCATGAAGTGGTACAGGCCGAAGTAATAAAATTGCTTGATGCAGGTATCATTTACCCAATCAGCGACAGCAAATGTGTCAGCCTAGTGCAAGTGGTGCCCAAAAAGGGAGGGATTACGGTGGTGGCCAACAAAAAGAATGAATTATTACCCACTCGCGTGGTCACCGGGTGGAGAGTCTGCATAGACTACCGGAAACTGAATGAGGCCACCCGCAAAGATCATTTCCCGCTGCCCTTCATCGACCAAATGCTGGAAAAATTGGCCGGTCAGGAATACTATTGTTTCCTCGACGGGTACTCTGGATACAATCAAATCACAGTTGACCTCGATGACCAAGACAAAACGACGTTTACATGCCCGTCCGGCACCTTCGCATTCAGGAGAATGCCATTCGGATTGTGCAACGGCCCAACAACCTTCCAGCGATTCGTAATTGCCATCTTCGGTGACATGATTGGAGACTTTCTCGAAGTCTTCATGGACGATTTTTCTCTTTTTGGTAACAGCTTCGATTCCTGCCATGTGAATCTAGACAAAGCTCTGAAGCGTTGTGAGGATACAAACCTTGTCTTGAATTGGGAAAAATGCCATTTCATGGTTCGCAAGGGCATTGTATTAGGCCACAAAGTCTCTCACAGGGGGCTCGAATTCGACCAAGCAAAAGTCAGTATCATCAAAAATCTTCCTCCTCCATCTTCCGCCAAGGGGATCCACAGCTTCTTGGGACATGCCGGTTTCTACAGAAGATTCATCAGTGATTTCTCCTCCATATCCAAGCCCCTCACAAATTTGCTGGGCAAGGACATCCCGTTTGACTTCGAAAAAAAATTGTATGCAGGCCTTCGAGACTCTCAAAGATCGACTGATCTCCGCTCCAATCTTGGTGGCACCAGATTGGACTTTGCCTTTCGAAGTCATGTGCGACGCAAGCGATGTTGCAGTCAGAGCAGTGCTCGATCAAATGAAAAACAAAATCTTTCATATTATTTCCTACGCCAGCCAGACTCTCAACGATGCTCAACTGAACTATACCACTACAGAAAAGGAGCTATTGGCAGTGATCTTCGCTTTCGAAAAATTCCATTCATACCTAGTGTTATCTAAGGTCATTGTGTACACTGACCATGCCGCACTATGGTATTTATTCAAGAAAAAAGGCGCCAAGCCTCGACTAATCCGTTGGATTCTTCTTCTACAGGAATATAACATTGAGATCCAAGATAAGAAAGGGGTCGAAAACGTCATCGCCGATCACCTATCAAGATTGGAGAGCAACACCGCAGGAGTTGTCCCCATCTGCAACCGCAACGAGATTGCCGACTGCTTCCCGGACGAAAAATTATTCACCATTTGTTCGCTCACTCCGACAATCCCATGGTACGCAGATATAGCCAACTACCTCGCCTGCAAATCTGTCTCCCCTCACCTGTCATCGCAGCAAAAGCGAAAACTATTGTCCGATGCCAAATATTATTTCTGGGAAGACCCGTTACTATTCTGTACTTGCAACGACAGCATCATCCGACGTTGTGTACCCGAGACCGAATTTCAATCCGTCTTAACACACTGCCACGATCGGGAGGCCGGCGGTCATTTCAGCGCCACTCGAACAGCACGCAAGATACTGCAATGTGGACTGTTTTGGCCAACCCTTTTTAGAGACACTCAAGCTTACGTCGCAAAATGCAATGAATGCCAAAGGACAGGGAATATCTCCAAGATGGATGAAATGCCTCTCAACAATATGCTCGTCTGCGAACCATTCGATGTTTGGGGAATTGACTTCATGGGACCCTTCCCCATGTCGCATGGAAAACTCTATATTATTGTCGCAGTAGACTATGTTTCCAAATGGGTCGAAGCCGAGGCTGTTGCAGCAAATGATGCCCGCACCGTTTTGAATTTCCTCCACAAGAACATTTTCTCTCGATTCGGCGCCCCGCGCACCATCATCAGCGATGGCGGGAGCCATTTTTGCAACAAGTCGTTCTTGCAACTCATGAAGAAATTTGGAGTACACCACAAAATCTCTCTTGCCTACCATCCCCAAACCTGTGGGCAAGTCGAGGTCTCCAATCGCGAGCTCAAAAGATTCATCGAAAAATCCATCCATTCCAACCGAAAAGAGTGGGCCAAAAAGTTCGACGACGCCTTATGGGCGTACAGAACCGCCTTCAAAACTCCTATCGGTATGACCCCTTTTCAACTCGTCTACGGAAAAGCTTGCCACTTACCAGTCGAGCTGGAACACAAAGCACTATGGGCAACCAAATTGCTAAACATGGACATCGAAGCCGCAGCCGATAAGCGCCGCGCTCAACTGAACGAATTAGAGGAGCTCCGGCATTTTGCATACGAAAATGCGCGGATATACAAAGAAAGAACAAAAAAATGGCATGACCGTCACATCATCCCCAAAGACTTCCAACCAGGCGACCAAGTCCTGCTGTACAATTCCCGCCTCTGCTTATTTCCCGGCAAACTCAAATCGCGGTGGAGCGGCCCTTTCACAGTGATCGGAGTCTCCCCTTTTGGCGCCATCGAAATAGTCGGGAAAAGCGGAGACAATTTCAAAGTCAATGGGCACCGGTTAAAATTATATGATGGCGGCGCAACCACCGGCGACTCTCAAAGCCTGCAGCTTGCCGACCCCACGCAAAGACATGGCGACACTCCTTGATTGCGTGGAACTCAGCACAGAGCTAGTCTACCACGCCTTCTGTTTCTTTTCTTTTGTTTATATTTTCTGAGCAAGACAGCTACTATATTTTTGTGAGCGCCCATCTGGGAGCCGACTGTTGTCTTTTATTTTTTTTTATGTATCAAACTCTCTATTTGAACTGCTAATACAGGTATTTGGTCCACCTTAAGGATGGTAAACAAAAGGGCTTTCGGGAGACAACCCAAGTTGGACCGTTCGGTCCTATGCTGTGTTTTGATTTTGGTTTATTTCTTCATATATATATATGTGTCCAGCTTTTGTTTGGCTTGCATCCTTTAATTGCAAGTGCAGGATTATTAGAGGCGCGGCAACGTGGCCGCACTTGGACATCTCATTGCCCGACTGGTATGCTCAATTTTGAGCATAGGTAACTTCCTACCCTAGCTATTTCTCCTCTTTGGAATGTTTATTTTTATTCGTTGTCAACTTTAAGTCTGGGGGGGAAGTATGCCTGTGGTCACTACACCGTACTTTCTGTTGCATTCCAGTTTCTTATTTACTTATTTCTTGCTTTTTGGTTTCACACACTGAATCACCCACACGAGTGCGCTCTTACCCACACGCACAACCCGAGTTAAATTTATTGCTTTTGTGTAAACTTTAAAATAGTGGTACTGGCTTAGTATTTCAGGATTGAGTCGTTCGAAACTCATGCAGTGCTCCTAATCGAATACTCATGGTTTGTGTAGAGTTTGGATAGAACTAATTTTTCTTTATGCTCGTAGAATTATTCTCTTCTGCTCACGTCAATATTGTTTGTACTGCTCAAAATCTGAATCTGGGATAATCAAACGATAGTGTAGGAATGTGTGTAGCCGCCACTAGACACGTATTGCTCGAGTCGAGGGGAAGGATCATCTTTCTCGGTGGCTAAGAACTTGCCCTAAGCTACTCTCAAAGCATTGGTGCACGGTTAGTTAAGCGTGAGCATGACGTAGGCCTTCTTTTTGGCTAGTTTGAGCCTTGTATAGCAATTACTACCTGTTAACCATTGCATGCCAAATTTGTGCCTACCCTTCATTTGATCCAGCTCCACTCACTTTCACTAAGGCCTGAAGCTAAACCCACCTTCGCAATCAAATGCTTGAGCTGATTTGTATTTCCTGTTTTGCCAAGGTTGTGATTAGTGGACATTGTTTTTGGGGGTGCTGATTTTATTCCCGTTTTGATTGCTTTGTTTGGGGATTGCTAGCGCAGAAAAGAAAACAACAGTTTATGAAAATAAAAAGCTGATTCGCGCAATAGAAAAAATGAATATTTATATGAAAGAATTGCTTTGAGATCTTGATCCCCATCCTCTTTTTTTGAATTTGGTCGGGTTCAGCCGTGTTCACACCTGGATTTCAAGCTACGTCTGGGGGCGTGTGCCCCATGATTTTCTAAGTTGCTGTTTTGGTTTGGGTTGTTTTCGCTCGCTTTGGTTGCATAGATCCTTCATGTTTATCTTTGACCACCAAGCTGTTGCCTAAGCCCCATTTCCTCCTACAAGTCCTACTGATTCACGCTTGAGTCTAACTCGCACCATGGAGAGAGTGTGAACGTGCAAGTGTATGGTCCCCGACATTGGTAGATTCCTTTGGAGGTGATCCTGAGTCTCGAACTTTAGCAATGCTCACCTTAGTGGCCTGCCTACTTTCTTCTTGCACATGATCGCACGATTCATCAGAATTCTAATTTTGAGCAATTACATTATTTATTTACGTCTGTCGAATAGTTTAAACTACGTTGTATAATTAAAAAGTTTTTATATTATATCTTCTATACTCATGATATATTTGATTTCTCGTCTTACTTCTTTCTGAAATTGCTGAGCCAGTTAGCTATCTTCGAGTCCATGGAGTGATGATTTGCTCGGGACGTGCAAATGGTTAAGTCTGGGGGTGTGATGAGTCCACATTTTACACTGATATTTGGACTCATCTGGGCTAGTTTTTTCGCCTTAGCACTACACTTGAGAGCCTTTATTGCTTATTTGTGTTTATGTACCTATTTCACGCTTAAGTACACTGTAGGCCCGCTTCTGTGTGCTTTCTGTGTTTCCATTTTGTTGTTATTCTCTAGCCCTATCTCGGGGATGTGGTGTGCACGTTCTGGTGGCCTTTCTGCCCCTTCTGCTGGTATAGGGGTCATGTGCGTGTTCCGGGATGGTTGTGAAACAGGAATACTGCGCACGATCAGGGGATCTAATGCGCACGACCACTGGTCGTGCGCCCCCGATCATGCGCACTACTCTACATTTTCTATAGAATCATCCTGGGGTAAGCGCACGACCACTGGTCTTACTGCGCACGACCACTGGTCGTGCGCCACTGTTCGTGCGCATTACACCCCATTTTTCATAACCCTATCTCGGTAATCGCACGAGCACTGGCCATAGTGCGCACGACCACTGGTCATGCGCCACTGCTCGTGCGCTTTTATGCTGATGCTTCTTGTCCAGGTTGCAGGTTTATTTGGAAAAGCCGCACGATCATCGACCTACAGTGCGCAGGTCCACTGGTCGTGCGCCACTGATCGTGCGCACTGCTTTTGCTGCCTCCGTATATAAGGCCCTGCTCCGCGTTTTAGGTCAACACCTGTCATTTGCTGCGATCGGAGAGTGCGAGGGAATCGCCTTTTCACTTCTCCAGCTGCTCCATCACTTCCACCTTCGTCGGGAAGCCATTTCCACTTACTCCGAAGCTTTCCAACACTCCGGCGAAGCCCTCAGCCATTGATTACTTCAACTCCAAGCTTTCCTGCAGAGTTGGTGAAGTAGATAACTTAGAGAACGGACTTAAAGGCCTTCGAGGTGACAGATCGTTGGTACCGGAAGCCTCCTTGGACTGAGCCCGGAAGCGGATTGACAACTCGCTACTCCGGCCACGACCCGTGGTGGATCTTCATTCTCTTTTGGTGTACTCCTCTTCCCCTTCCTCTGTGTTATGAATGTTTTGAGCAGTGTAATGAACATTTCCATCCCTGAATATCAAGTTTACTTTCTAGTTAATGGAATGTTAGTTTCTTCTTATGCTTGTGAGTTATGTCTGTGAATGCGCCTCACTCACCCCACATCCACTTCATTCATGTGCCTTGTCCGATTGCAATCCACACAAGAACGCTGCAATCCATTAGTTTCCCTTCCACTCGCCCAACTGAAGTTCGGCATAGCGGCCGACAAACCCACTTCACCTTGCGATGCGGTGCCATCGACCCGCATAGTTTTTACTAGTTCAGTAGATCAAACATCCACGATCACCCTAGTCCGCTATTTCCTTTTTGTTCTATTTTTAACTCTCATAACGATATTCTCAGTACTGTTGCCGTTCTACGCTAATTGCATTCCTCAAGAGACCGACACTTGGGGATTTACTCCCAAAACTTTATTACTTGTGCGACCGGTGCGCTTGCCGTATTACACGCATCAGAAGACACCTGATCAAAAAATCTGGTTTGGTTTTTGAGCACCTTATCAAAAGCTCATTGGTGCCCAGGACACCTGATCAACTCATCCTGTAGTGGATTCCTACCTAGGGTGGTAGAAGAATGGATGTACCCAGGTTGATTGGGGAACCACTATAGCTCCTTGTGTCATCTGGTTGCTTGTCTTTTCTTTTGTTTCTGGCTGTGATTTGTGGTTGCTTTTTGTTTAGATAGTTGTTGTGTTTTGTACAACCCCATATTCGCTGAGCCAGACCAAGAGGCACAATGGTCACAGGAGGGTTAGCCGAAGTGGTCCCGCCCTAAGGAGGATCTCGCCCACAGAAGGCGGAAGCGCTCTCGCCGAATGTTATAAGGGAGAAATCGTGGGCCGAGAACGCCAAGCGCAAGCCGCGCGGAAGCACTCCCGCCCAAACCAAGCTCCTTTCTCAAAGAGTTCTCGCCTAAGCGGCGAGAACGTTCGCGCCATGCCCTGGGCCGAAAGGTCTCGGCACTAGCTCCCGCCGAATGGGGCCCAGGGCCTTTGGAAGAATGTCTTTATTGCCCTCAGGAGAAATTACTTCAGTACCCTCAGGAAAACAGCGGGATTTGGCTATTGGCAGACCAACTAAGGGCTTTTCAGTAAATTCAGGACAGCAAAATGCTATAAATAGACCCATAAGGGCTCCTTAGAAAGCAAGCTATCATTGTCTCCGGAATTCTAGTGCTTTCTGAGGAGCTCCTAGCCCAGCTTTGGCTTTGGAGGGGAAGCTCTCAGAGATCTTCCGGGTGTGAGGTGGGACCTCCCTGCTGAGGCTTTTGGGTTAGTCTTAGGTCCTTAGAATCCAGCCGAGGGGTGAGACTTGAGAGAAGTAGGTTTTGGCTGCACCCCTTTTTCTTCGAACTTCAGTTGATGTCAAATTTGGCTTCAACAGTTCTGGTGCGGTGAGCATGGATAGGCAGCCAATTCAAGAAAGCCTTAAGTTTGATCCCATGGCTGGAGGTGAAGGTGAAGGGTCAGGATCTGGAGGCTCCCCCACCCGGGGAGAGGAAGCGACAAGAAGGATGCTGGATGAGTTCAGGCGAGAGGTTCTGCAGACGATCAGCTTGGCCTTCTCGGCGAGAGGCGAGTGGGCCACCCCTCAGGTCCCGATAGAAGAGGTTCCGCTCTTGGGCGAGAACGCCCCAGGACAGCGCCCAGGAAAGGAGGTCCCGGGCGAGGCTGGCGAGAGAGACGTGGCCGCGCGGGAGCTATTCCCGGGCCAGAGCCAGCGCCCGGGCAAGGAGGCGCTAACAGAGCCAGGCGAGAAGGAGGCGGCGGTGCGGGAACTCTTCCCAGGGCACGGTCTCGCGGATCGGGCGAGCCAGCCGAGGCCGCGAGACGTGCCTTCTCGCCAGGCAGGAGGCGAGAGCCCATTTAGCGAGCTCATCATCTCGGCTCCGGTACCGGAAGGGTTCCGGGAGCCCGACATGTCCTACTACTCAGGGAAGGATGACCCGGTGCAACACGTACAGTGGTTTGAAGACGTCGTATCAATAAGGCAGATGACAGACGCCTTCAAGTGCCGACTGTTCGCCATCACGTTGAAGGAGAAGGCAAGGGACTGGTTCCACCAGTTGCCAGCAAGGTCGATCTACTGTTTTGAAGATTTGCGGAGAAGCTTTCTGTTGAGATTCTCCACCTCAAAAAAGCGGAAGAAGGAAGCGGAGTGTCTGTTTGCAGTGAGGCAGAGGCCGGATGAGACGTTGGGTCACTATGTCGACCGGTTCCAGGAAGAGATCCTTCTGGTCCAGGAGGTTCCAGGGTACGCGCTGATGTTGGCCTTCACCCTGGGGCTGAGACCGGGATTTTTTAGCATGGAGTTGAAGAGGATGCCCCCCTCTCCTTTGAGGAGCTCATGGAGAGGGCGGCAAAGGAGATCGATTTCGAGAGAGCAAACCCAGCGTTCGCCAGGAAGTTGGCCAAGCTAGCAGAAGAGGACGGGAAGGAACCAGCGGCAGGAAGACAGAAGGAATCAAGAGAGCAGAGGGAGCAGAGAGAAGATAGGAGAAGGGAGGAGCCCCGAAGGTTTGGGCAGCAGCAGGGGTGGGGGGCCCGGGAGCCAGTCAACCGGTTGGGTTGGAGGCCCCAGGAGGGTCGCCCCCAAGGTCCAGGAGAAGGCTATCGGGGAAGAGATAACCTACGGGAGCCCCGGAGGTTCGATCGACCGGCATGGAGGCAGGAGCCGAGGGATCGTCCCCCACCACCGCAGGAGGCAATGGAAGTAGGAAGAGGGAGAGGAGCAGCCAGAGGAGCTCGAGGAGGAAGAAGAGGAAGGGTAGACGGGAGAAGGGGCGGGGAGGCGTTGCTCTTTTGTGACTTCCACCAGGAGGAGGGGCACGCAACGGCCACCTGCCCGGAGTTCTTAGAGTTGAGGGCGGCCGGAGGAGCAGGGAGGCAAGATCCACCGATGAGGATAGTGGAGGTACGGCAGGGCGAAGCGGAGGACAGGTGTGAAGACCGGGTGGACGTAGGGACCCGGGGAGGAATCGGGGTGATTTATGGAGGAGTGGGGATTGAGGCAACCCGCAAGGGGAGCCTGCAAACCATGTATCGGAGGGGGGTGGCATCCACCTCCCAGGTTCCCCCACCGGAAGAAAAGATTACTTTTTCATCAGCGGACATGCCAGACTATGAAGACCCATTCTGCGACGCCCTGGTGATCCAGACGGCAGTGGAGAACTATACCGTTTCTAGGATACTGGTAGATAACGGGAGCTCGGTTAATGTCATCTTCAAGAAAGCTTTTGATGAGATGAGGGTTGAAGGGAAGAGGGTCTTGGCATCGGACGGACCTCTGTTCGGGTTCTCCGGCGAGAGGAAGGAGGTAGAAGGAGGAGTAGGGTTACACGTAAGGTTGGGGGGCGTATCGCGGAACTGCAGGTTCGTGATCGTGGACGCCCCGAGCAGCTACAACGCCATCTTTGGGCGTCCCCTCATCAGCGCCTTTCGCTGCGTCCCCTCCTCGTTCCATCAATACCTCAAGTTCAACAATGGGGGGGTGCAGGTCAGGGTTAGAGGGGACCCGAAGGTGGCAAGACAATGTTACGTTACGGCAGTCAACACTATTTCGTGGATGGCAGAGGCGGAAGAGTTGGAAATTGAGATGGCGGCCCTAGAAGAGGTGGGGGAGGAAGAGGAGATGGTCCATGAGGAGGTAAGGGAGGAAGCTGGAGAGGAAGAGACAGAGAAGATGCGAGGGGATGTGCAGGTGATACGGAGGAGCGATGGGCAGGAGAGCCCGGAAAGGGCAGTGGAAGTAGGAGAGCAGGCGGCGGGAGAAGTCGTGGGAGAGGTCCCAGGAGGCGTGGGAGCCGAGCAGCAGCAGCAGAGGGGGATAGAAGCGATGGAGATTGAGGAGGAAAGGGGAGAGCTGGAGCTGGAGGAAGAGGCAAGGACTGGTTGGGAGCAGTCGCGGCTGGAACCGGCTGAAGAAGTAGTGGAGATGGAGGTCTTCACCAAAGCAGGAGAGGTGCAAAGGGTGCGGATCAGCGGGGGGTTGAGTCTTGAGACCCGGGAGCAGGTGCGGGCCTGCATTCAAAGCAACGTTGACGTCTTCGCTTGGAGCGCGGCGGACATGCCAGGCATCGACGCCGACGTAGCCTGCCATCGCCTGAACCTGGATCCCCGCGCCCGCCCCATCCGTCAGAAGATGAGAGCCATCGCCACCAAGCTGGAGGAGCCCATTCGCGAGGAGGTCAAGAGGCTCTTGGAGGCGGGCTTCATCTCAGAGATCCAGTATCCCGGATGGATCTCCAATGTGGTAATGGTGAAAAAGGGATGTGGTAAATGGAGGATGTGTGTAGACTTTTCTTTGTTGAATAAATCATGCCCTAAGGATTGCTATCCCCTGCCTCGGATCGACGCGCTGGTTGATTCAGCCGTCGGTTTTTCTGTCATGAGTTTTTTAGATGCTTTTTCAGGTTATCACCAAATCCGGATGCATCCTCCTGACACCAAGGATGTGTCCTTCATCACAAGGGAGGGGTGCTTCAGTTACAAGATGATGCCCTTTGGGTTAAAGAACGCAGGGGCTACCTATCAACGCATGATGGATAGGGTCTTCCGGGATCAGAGGGGGAGGAACTTGGAGGTCTACGTCGACGACCTAATGATCAAAAGCAAATGCATAGTTTCGCACCTGCAAGACCTCGAGGAAACATTCGCCACCCTGAGAAGGTTTAAAATGAGGCTGAATCCCTTGAAGTGTGTCTTCGGGGCAAGCCGCTGGAAGTTCCTCGGGCATCTCCTGACTCCGGAAGGAGTGGAGCCCAACCCGGACAAAGTCAAGGCCATCCTGGATTTGGAGTCACCTCGCGACGTCAAGGAGGTCCAGCGCTTGACAGGCAAGCTGGCTGGGCTAAGCAGGTTCCTCTCCCGGGCAGGAGACAGATGTTCGTCATTCTTTAAAGTGCTGCGGGGGAATCAAAGGTTCGAATGGACGGCCGAATGCGAAGAAGCCTTCCAGGGGCTGAAAAGACAACTCTCTCAGGCTCCCCTCCTTCAGAGCCCAAAAGATGGGGAGGATTTGACCTTATATCTCGGAGTAGGGGCGGAGGCGGTAAGCTCCGTCCTAGTAAGAGAAGAAGGAAAGAAGCAGCTTCCCATCTATTACGTCAGCCGGATATTGAAAAAAGCAGAGCTTCGCTACCCTATCCTGGAAAATCTTGCTTATGCCTTGGTCATCTCGGCCAGAAAGCTCCGTCCGTACTTTCAAGCGCACTCGATTAGGGTGGTGACCGACCACCCTCTTCGCAAGATCTTCGATGGAGTGGAGCACTCGGGAAGGCTGGCTAAGTGGTCCATTGAGCTAAGCGAATTCGACATCTCCTTTGTACCAAGGCTCTCCATCAAGGCGCAGGCAGTGGCGGATTTTCTAGCAGACTACGTTGTTGAGGTCGAGGGGGAAGAGCAGCAACCGCGAGAAGCATGGAGGTTAACGGTTGATGGGGCCTCAGGAAGGCACTCCCTAGGGGCAGGGGTGGTGTTGACAAGTCCCCAGGGGGTAACTATAGAGCAAGCAGTCATTTTACATTTCCCAGTGACCAACAATCAAGCGGAGTATGAGGCCGTCATTGCTGGCCTTCGCCTGGCAAAGGAACTGGGGATTCAGGAAGTAGAAGTTTTCACTGATTCAAAGGTAGTGACATCGCAAATCCGGGGAGAGTTTGAAACTCGGGAGCCAACCCTCATCAGATACCTCTCCAAGGTAAGGGTGATCATCGGAGGATTCCGGTCTTTCTCAATTCAACATATTCCAAGGGAAGAAAGTGTAACCGCCGATCGACTGGCCAAGTTCGGACCGCAGGTAGGAGGGACCTTGACGGAGCTATTCCGACCGGCTATAGATGAGGGAGAATTGATGATGGTGGATCGACAGCCCTCGTGGGTGGATCCATTTGTGGCCTTCCTAACCACCGGAGAACTGCCTGAGGGGACCAAGGTGGGGAGAAGCTTTAAGCGCAAGGCGGCTCACTACTTGATGATGGAGGGGGGTCTGCATCGCAAGATGTTGTCAGGGCTCCTAGCCAGATGTGCGACCGAAGAGGAAATCCCGAAGATTTTAGGGGAGGTGCATTCGGGCGAGTGCGGCAGTCACTCTGGAGGAAGGACACTGGAGGCTAGGGTGGTCAGACAGGGGTACTTCTGGCCCTCCCTAAGGAAGGATGCCATGGAGTTTGCAAGGAGGTGTCAAAAATGTCAACTCTACGCCCCCCTTCAACTCTTGGCAGCCCAAAGACTCCGGAGTATCACGGCGCCATGGCCATTTGCTATCTGGGGAATGGACTTAGTTGGGCCCTTTCCTCCGGCTAGTGGACAGAGAAGGTTCCTCCTGGTCATGATAGATTACTTCTCGAAGTGGCTGGAGGTTAAGGCTCTAGCAAAGGTGACCTCCCAAGTCATCAGGAACTTCGTCTGGGGGGAGATCATCTGCAGGCACGGGCTGCCTCAGGCCATCGTCACGGATAATGGCCCCCAGTTTGCCAGCGAAGAGTTCATCAGTTTCTGCACTCAGCTGGGCATTGACCTCAGGTTTGCCTCCGTCCACCACCCCAGGAGCAACGGTCAGGTGGAGGCGGCAAACAAGATTATCGTTAACTTGCTAAAGAAGAAGGTAGAGAATCTGAGAGGGAATTGGGTGGAGCAGCTCCCCTCGGTCCTGTGGGCTCTGAGAACAACTCCGAACACGGCTACCGGTGAGACCCCCTTCAAGCTCTCTCATGGATGTGAAGCTGTCCTACCGGTGGAGTTCGAGGTCCGGTCCCCGCGAGTCACAGCCGCGGGCGAAGGTGACGAGACTTGGAGGGTGGAAAATGAAGAGGGGCAGCGCCTCTCGTTAGATATGGTAGAGGAACTGCGAGACGTGGCGGCTATCAGGCAAGAAGAAATCAAGCGACGAATGGCAAAGCATTTTGATAAGCACGTCAGGGTCAAGCAGTTCACAGAAGGGGATCTGGTGCTGAAAAAGGTCGACGCGGCGGGAAGATCGGCTCCCGTGGGTAAGCTCCATCCGAACTGGGAAGGTCCATACATTGTGAAGGAAGTCCTCGGAACAGGGGGATACTACCTCTAGGACGTGGAGGGAAGAGCCTTAAGCCACACGTGGAGTGGTGATGATCTAAAACGCTTCTACCCCTGATGGGGGAAGGATGTAACCATGTATCCCAAAATTAAACTTGTTATATTATACCGATTGTTTCTCTTTTAATTAGTGTCGAATTTTTCATGGCATAACGTAGTTGAATGTTTAGTGATGCCCCGAGCTCGGCTCGGCCCCAGGTAGACCCGCTGCGCAGGCTCTCATCTAGCTGGCAGGTCCGAAGGCTCGCCTGTGGGGGATAGGTTGGTTTGGTTTGAAATCTTCATCGGCACCCCGAGCTCGACTCGGCCCCAGGTAGACCCGCTGCGCAGGCTCTCATCTAGCTGGCAGGTCCGAAGGCTCGCCTGTGGGGGATAGGTTGGTTTGGTTTGAAATCTTCATCGGCACCCCGAGCTCGGCTCGGCCCCAGGTAGACCCGCTGCGCAGGCTCTCATCTAGCTGGCAGGTCCGAAGGCTCGCCTGTGGGGGATAGGTTGGTTTGGTTTGAAATCTTCATCGGCACCCCGAGCTCGGCTCGGCCCCAGGTAGACCCGCTGCGCAGGCTCTCATCTAGCTGGCAGGTCCGAAGGCTCGCCTGTGGGGGATAGGTTGGTTTGGTTTGAAATCTTCATCGGCACCCCGAGCTCGGCTCGGCCCCAGGTAGACCCGCTGCGCAGGCTCTCATCTAGCTGGCAGGTCCGAAGGCTCGCCTGTGGGGGATAGGTTGGTTTGGTTTGAAATCTTCATCGGCACCCCGAGCTCGGCTCGGCCCCAGGTAGACCCGCTGCGCAGGCTCTCATCTAGCTGGCAGGTCCGAAGGCTCGCCTGTGAGGGATAGGTTGGTTTGGTTTGAAATCTTCATCGGCACCCCGAGCTCGGCTCGGCCCCAGGTAGACCCGCTGCGCAGGCTCTCATCTAGCTGGCAGGTCCGAAGGCTCGCCTGTGGGGGATAGGTTGGTTTGGTTTGAAATCTTCATCGGCACCCCGAGCTCGGCTCGGCCCCAGGTAGACCCGCTGCGCAGGCTCTCATCTAGCTGGCAGGTCCGAAGGCTCGCCTGTGGGGGATAGGTTGGTTTGGTTTGAAATCTTCATCGGCACCCCGAGCTCGGCTCGGCCCCAGGTAGACCCGCTGCGCAGGCTCTCATCTAGCTGGCAGGTCTGAAGGCTCGCCTGTGGGGGATAGGTTTGGTTGGCTTGAGATCGTCATCGGCACCCCGAGCCCGGCTCGGCCCCAGGTAGACCCGCTGCGCAGGCTCTCATCTAGCTGGCAGGTCCGAAGGCTCGCCTGTGGGGGATAGGTTGGTTTGGTTTGAAATCTTCATCGGCACCCCGAGCTCGGCTCGGCCCCAGGTAGACCCGCTGCGCAGGCTCTCATCTAGCTGGCAGGTCCGAAGGCTCGCCTGTGGGGGATAGGTTGGTTTGGTTTGAAATCTTCATCGGCACCCCGAGCTCGGCTCGGCCCCAGGTAGACCCGCTGCGCAGGCTCTCATCTAGCTAGCAGGTCTGCTTGTGGGGGATAGGTTGGTTTGGTTTGAAATCTTGAGAGCTCGTCGGCCCCATCGAGGCATCCCAGGTCTGAGGCCCTGGCTTGAGATCGTCATCGCACCCCGAGGGCTCGGCCCCAGGTAGACCCGCTGCGCAGGCTCTCATCTAGCTGGCAGGTCCGTAGGCTCGCCTGTGGGGGATAAGTTTTGGTTTGTGGGTGATAGGTTAGGATAGGTTAGGTTAGGTTTGTGGAATCGTCATCGGCACCCCGAGCTCGGCTCGGCCCCAGGTAGACCCGCTGCGCAGGCTCTCATCTAGCTGGCAGGTCTGAAGGCTTGCCTGTGGGGGATAGGTTTGGTTGGCTTGAGATCGTCATCGGCACCCCGAGCCCGGCTCGGCCCCAGGTAGACCCGCTGCGCAGGCTCTCATCTAGCTGGCAGGTCCGTAGGCTCGCCTGTGGGGGATAAGTTTTGGTTTGTGGGTGATAGGTTAGGATAGGTTAGGTTAGGTTTGTGGAATCGTCATCGGCACCCCGAGCTCGGCTCGGCCCCAGGTAGACCCGCTGCGCAGGCTCTCATCTAGCTGGCAGGTCTGAAGGCTCGCCTGTGGGGGATAGGTTTGGTTGGCTTGAGATCGTCATCGGCACCCCGAGCCCGGCTCGGCCCCAGGTAGACCCGCTGCGCAGGCTCTCATCTAGCTGGCAGGTCCGTAGGCTCGCCTGTGGGGGATAAGTTTTGGTTTGTGGGTGATAGGTTAGGATAGGTTAGGTTAGGTTTGTGGAATCGTCATCGGCACCCCGAGCTCGGCTCGGCCCCAGGTAGACCCGCTGCGCAGGCTCTCATCTAGCTGGCAGGTCTGAAGGCTCGCCTGTGGGGGATAGGTTTGGTTGGCTTGAGATCGTCATCGGCACCCCGAGCCCGGCTCGGCCCCAGGTAGACCCGCTGCGCAGGCTCTCATCTAGCTGGCAGGTCCGTAGGCTCGCCTGTGGGGGATAAGTTTTGGTTTGTGGGTGATAGGTTAGGATAGGTTAGGTTTGGTTGGCTTGAGATCGTCATCGGCACCCCGAGCCCGGCTCGGCCCCAGGTAGACCCGCTGCGCAGGCTCTCATCTAGCTGGCAGGTCCGAAGGCTCGCCTGTGGGGGAAAGGTTTGGTCTGGTTGGCTGGATAATGTAAGGCAGGAAGCACGTTGGGAATGCCAAATGCAAAGTGAAAATGAAGAGATAGATTTCGGCAGAGAAACATCTCGGCAGGAACAGGTCTCGGCAGAGATACATCTCGGCAGGAACAAGTCTCGGCGGAGATATATCTCGGCATGAACAGGTCTCGGCAGAGATAGATCGCGGCAGGAGAATCCTCATCAAAGGGGATCCCAAGGTGGGGAGGCTTTCGCCGAAAAGGTTCCTCAGATTTCTTGAACAAATAGGCGAGATCGTTATACGATGGGCGAGTAGGGACTCGCGCAGTCTAGAGGGGACGGTCCCGTCCTAAGGATTCGAGAGTCACGCTTCCGGCTGGCCGGTTACCGCGGGTTCTTGCTGATTCATCGCTACGAATTTCCTAAGGCCAATGGCCTTGGCGGAAGCCTACGCCGAAAACATCCAACTACGACAATCACATCAAGCACATTCGCAAATAACAGAATGTTCGCAAGAAAAAACATTTGCATTAACAAATACTATATACGGGTACAAAATGATAGCGTCTCGCGCTTTACATAGAAATGAAAAACAAAAGCAAGAAGAGGACACTCAAGGGGACAAGCTGTATCCTTCTGAAGTCTCGCTGGAGCTTCCGCTGGAGCTTCCGCCGGAGCTCCCCCCGGAGGTCTCGCCATCAGCTGCGGGGGACTTTGGGACATCCGAGGGAGGGGTAGTGGGGGCGCCAGGGGGCTTTGGGATGGGCTCGAAGAGCCATGGGACAAGTTGTGGAGCGGTAATGTCTTTGCCCTTTTCGTCCCAACAGTTGATGTCGCGCAGCGTCTCCAGCGTCAGCCTTACGGTGGCTTGCGCGTTCCCCTGAAGGAGCTTGTCGATGTCATAAGCCGAGTAATACTGGCTCTTCAATCTCTCGTCTAGCGGAGGGGGTGCACTCGCCTCGAGGCGCGCGATCTGTTCTCGCAGAAGGACGTTGTCATAGCGGGCCTGAGACAGCTCCTCACGAAGCGCGGCTTGAGCGGAATCCTGAACAGCGGGAGGTTAGCATAAGAAAAAGGTTAGGATTGCGAGAACAACTGATTATGAAAAGTCTCGCTTACCCCTTCCGCTTGGCGCGAGGATAGTAGTTGCTGGGTCTCGGCCAGCTCCTTGGCCAGAGAGGCCGCCCGGGCCACCGCATCCTCCCTGGCCTTCAACATATCTTGAAAGTTACGGTCTATCGTAATGCTCCGCCGGGCGCACATGTGCGTGAGCTCCAACCCACACATTAAAGCGCGAGTGGAGTCATATGCCAACATCCGGGTCGACGTCCTGTCGAAGACGCTAGCATCCTCCCGGCTGTAGAGGCCGTACCCTAAGGCGAAAGCTTCGCCGGTGACCTCGTCTCGCTCTGCCCAGCTCGGCAAGAGGGACAAGACCGTGACCTTGTTGGCGTCAGGGTCCCATTGCAGCAGCGGCTTGTTCTCCGCGTCCAGGTACCTCACGCCGAGGCCATAGTTACGATGACCCCGCGGCACCTCTTCAGACGGAGGTTGGCCGGAGGTCCCGGCGGCGACACCCTCGCTCTCGGCGGCGCCAGGGGTCCGAGTGTTCTCGGCGGGAGTCCCCGAGCCGCCCCTGGTGGCCTCAACCCTGCTTGCTGCCTCCAAGACCTCCTCGAAGGAGCGGCCGGGGGGGAGAGGTTGGACGGGCTGGACAACTGCAGCCTTGCCCTTCTCGGTATCCAGGGTCTTGGGCCTCTTGATTGCCTGAGGTGCGGAAGCAACCGGTTTTCGCTTCACAACACCGCTCGAGGGTGGGAGGCCCGGCTCCTTTCGGCAGGCTTGCGCGGCGGCTTTCGCAAGAGCCAGCGGGTCCTTCGGAGGCTGACTCCCTCCGGCGCGAGCCTCGTCAAAAGGCTGGCGGAGAGGGATTTCGCGCTCTCCTGCAAAAAACAACATTGATAAGTTCTAATCTCGGAAAAGGCAAGAAAAAGACAAATGAAGGCGAGACCCTACCTTCTCCCGGAAGCACAGGGGAAAGAGAATCGACGTCTCGCCGGAGGTGGAGGACGTCGAAGTCCTTGGTTCCGAAGAACTCAAGGAGGGCGCTCTCGCGGGAGCCCAAGGACGGAGGCTTGTAGGCGGCATCTTCATATTGGATGGGGGCCAAGGGTACATTCCCGAAGTCGCCGGAAACGTAGATGAACTTCTCGCCCCAATGATGATGCTTGTTGGCGAGACCGATCGTCTTCAGAAGCTGCCCGGAGAAGAACACCACGCCTCCTTTCGCGCGGAAGGTAAACAGCTTGCGGAAGATCGGCAGGCTGAACTCGATCCTCTCGGAGCGCATATAGCATATGAATGCCACGAGAATGGCAACTGAATTAGGATTCAGCTGCGCGGGAACCACCCCGTAGTACCGGAGAGCCTGTCGCATCTCAGGCCACAGCGGAAGGCGGAAGCCCACCTCGAAGTGTTCTATGGGGATGGCGAGCTCCCCCTCCCCGGCAGTGTTGACCTTGTCATGACTGCCCGGGGGCCGCGCGACGAAGCCAGCGGGAACGTGCTGGGCCTTGGTCAGATTGAACTCCTCCAGAGTAAGGGTGCAGGAAGGGAAGAGGTGCTTTTGGAAGGCTTCCGCACAGTTCGATCGTCCTTCACCACCACCCGACATCGCGATAGGGATTGAAGGCGAGATCTACGGGGAAAGGCGAGAGCGAGAATGGGGCGAGAACGGAAGTGGAAGACCGAAAAGGGCGAGAGCTTCGCGAAGACCGCGAGAGCAACAGCAAAGAGGAGAGAGACGGGAGTCAGAGGAATGAATGTGGTAGGTGAGCCTCCTATTTATAGAAAATCGTGGTAATGATGGTAGTTTTCAGAAAGGCGGCGAGGGTACAGCCGCCGCGTCCTAGGTCAACGGCGCTTCGTTTTTCCCGCCCGAATCTGACAGCGACCGATTAAACAGCTGGCGCTAACATTGCGAAGTGTCAGACGGCAGGAAAAGTAGGCGGAAGCAAGATGGCTCTCGCCACCCCAAAGAGCTGGGAAGATAACTCATACGAATGCAAGAATATTAAAGACAGAGCCATCGCTCTCGCTGAGCGGGAACGCGACAAAAAATAATAATAATATAATAAGCGAATAAAGTGCGGGAACAACAGTCACAGTTACAAGCGAAAAAGTAAGGGTACATTAGAGAAGGGAAGGCCAGAGGAAGAGGAGGAGACGTCTCGCGCTTCAGTACGGTTCCCAGCGCCATTTGCCTCGGTCCCGCAACTTGGTCCGGGGGGGCGCCTGCGGGTTGAAGTAGGATGACAGAACGCTGCATCCCAGGTCAACCCGGCGAGACAGATCCCGGATCCTCTCGATGCATCTCTCAGGTGAAGATCCCGCGGTAGCTCCTCCGGGCCGGTCCATCTCGCCTAGAAGGAAGTCTCGCTCCAAGGATTCCAGCCTCTTCTCCACTGACTGGCGGAACTCTCGGGCCGCAAGGTCGCGGGCCCGTTCTCGCCGGATGAGTTTCGACAGAATGGCGGCAACCTTCTTCCCTCGTCTTTTTGCGCTCCCGGCACCGGTCAGGATCTCCTCCATCTCATCAGATGAAGGGAATGGAGAGCTCTCGCCATCCCCTCCTTCTCTTTCTTCTTCTTCTTCTTCTTCTTCTTCTTCTTCTTCTTCCTCTACCTCAGCGCCAGGCCGCGAGTCCTTGTCCCCTATCGAAAGAAGCCCCATTTTAGCGGAAACTAAAGGGTAGCAGCGATAAAACGGCCGTATACCTTCGGAGTGACGAGGCCCCCCGGTCGAAGGCAGGCGAGAAGGCCCAGCCCCCCCCCCCCCCCCCCCCCCTCAGCTCCAAAGAGGAGGTGGATTGGCTTTCCTTTGCCGGGGGGGTAAACTTTGCGGAGGGTGATCCCGGCCTGATCGAGAGCGGGGGAGCGGGTCTCCTCAGCCGCTGAAGGACTAACGTCTAGCGGCGGCACGGGGATCTCGGCACTTTTTCCTCTCGCCGATAGGGAGGAGTCAACCGCACGGGCAGGCTGATCAATAGTTCTCGCCCCACCATCCTGGGTGGCGAGATCCGAAGGTACAGAAACCAACGCTGCGAGAAATCAAGTCAGCATTTGGAAAATACCAGGCGAAGCCAAGAAGGGAACCTTTACCGGCGATGTTCGGGTCTGGCGGAGGAGGAGCCTCAGGAACCTGTGGTTGATCGTCGTGATGGCTAGAGGGCGGATTCGAACGTTCTCGCGGGGACGCGGCAGCGTCAGGAACCGTCTCCTGCAAGAGGTATCAAGTTAGACAATTGAGCAGCTGGTTGACTGATGGGTATATCAAGCTTACCTTCCGCGGCGAGGAACCGTCCGCGCAACTGGGGGTCGGGGTGGGCGTGCTCCTGTTCTCGCGGGATAGGTCCCGCTGGACCACCTTCGCCTTCTTCTTCTTCTTCTTCTTCGGCAGAGAAGGCTCAGCGACCGACGGTTGTCTCGATAGCCATGGAGCGACCAGGGCACTGTTAGCCCTAGCTCGCGCCTGCGCCGCGTTAATGCGGTCTTGTAGATCCTGCGGAAGCGGTTTGTCGGCACGCTTGGAAGGCATAGCGCGAGAGAGGGCGAGAGCTCAGAAGGAGAACGACGGCTCGAGGAAAGTGTCATGACCGTCTATCGGCACTCATATTTATAGACACCGTACGGACCCACCGAAAGATTCTCTGATGTTGACACGTGCTCAGCGAATATTTTTGGGGTTGGACATGTCTTTTCGAGCGCGGTGCTAGCTCAAAAAGAGCGGGGATTGTGTACAACCCCATATTCGCTGAGCCAGACCAAGAGGCACAATGGTCACAGGAGGGTTAGCCGAAGTGGTCCCGCCCTAAGGAGGATCTCGCCCACAGAAGGCGGAAGCGCTCTCGCCGAATGTTATAAGGGAGAAATCGTGGGCCGAGAACGCCAAGCGCAAGCCGCGCGGAAGCACTCCCGCCCAAACCAAGCTCCTTTCTCAAAGAGTTCTCGCCTAAGCGGCGAGAACGTTTGCGCCATGCCCTGGGCCGAAAGGTCTCGGCACTAGCTCCCGCCGAATGGGGCCCAGGGCCTTTGGAAGAATGTCTTTATTGCCCTCAGGAGAAATTACTTCAGTACCCTCAGGAAAATAGCGGGATTTGGCTATTGGCAGACCAACTAAGGGCTTTTCAGTAAATTCAGGACAGCAAAATGCTATAAATAGACCCATAAGGGCTCCTTAGAAAGCAAGCTATCATTGTCTCCGGAATTCTAGTGCTTTCTGAGGAGCTCCTAGCCCAGCTTTGGCTTTGGAGGGGAAGCTCTCAGAGATCTTCCGGGTGTGAGGTGGGACCTCCCTGCTGAGGCTTTTGGGTCAGTCTTAGGTCCTTAGAATCCAGCCGAGGGGTGAGACTTGAGAGAAGTAGGTTTTGGCTGCACCCCTTTTTCTTCGAACTTCAGTTGAGGTCAAATTTGGCTTCAACATGTTTATTTAATTATTTGCTTCCCTGTTCACTTAGGAATACAACAACAGTTGTAAAAAGTTTTTAGCAAACACCATACTCTATTCACCCCCCCCCCTCCCCCTCTCTAGAGTATATCAGATCTAACTTGCACTTTCAATTGATATCAGAGGCAGGTTGGTTAAAAATACCACCTTAGTAGTTGCACAGGCTAACACCTGAACCCAAAGATCCCTATAGTTAGATATGCTAGTTTTGATTTTGTTATTAAGATTATTCCTTCACAAAACATGGCCCAAAACAAAGATTATGCTAGCACCAGACCTCCAGTGTGCAATCTGTCTAAGTTTGCACTTTGGAAGGCAAGGATTAGGTTGTACATGAATTCTATTGATGAGGACATTTTCAATTCTATTTTGACAGTGTGTCCAAGACCTCTAGAGAACACAAGTACAAGTGCTGTTCCACATCCCTCAAGAACAGATGCTGACATCAAGAAATGGAAAGTTGCAGATGCAAAGGCTATGAACATTCTAGCCCAGACTATGTCTGATGAGATATTCCAAAAGGTAGCTGAATGCAACTCAGCAAAGGAGATCTGGGATAAGCTATCTGAAATAGTCTCAGGATCAGCTGATGAGAGAAAAGATAGAAGATCTCACCTCATAACCCAATATGAGAACTTCAAGAAAGGAGAAGCTGAGTCAGTAGCAGAAATGTATAATAGACTCAGCCTGATAGTCAATGAACTGAAGTCTTTGGACAAAGAGATCTCATTAACTTAGCTTAATGACAAAATCCTAATGTGCTTCCCAAGCACTTGGGACTCAATGATCTGGCCAATCAAGGATGTCAGAAGTCTCAATGAGATCACAACAGAAGCTCTCTTGGGCAAACTCAAATCTTTTGAGCTGCTCATTAAGAATAGAGAAGAAGAGCAGAAGGTTGCCTCACCAGCCACAAGAAAGGAGAAATCAATAGCTTTCAAAGACACTGAAGATCAGCCTGAAGACAAAGTCACAGGAAATGATGAGCTGCTTAGTCTACTGGCCAAAAGATTTTACAAAATGGCCAGAAAGGACTTTAGGAAGAGATCATACAAAGAACATGACAAGCCAAGGTATGATAAATCAAATAATAAAGAAATTATTTGCTTTGGTTGCAGGAAACCGGGCCATATTGTGACTGACTGTCCAGAGAACAAAAACAAGGACAGAAAGGATAAGAGAGAAAGAAGAAAAGACAAGGACTTCAAGAAGAATAGCAATGGCAAACCCTCCTCAAGCAAGAACAAACACACAAGGAAGGGATTTGTTGCTGAATCTTGGAGTGAGACAGAAGAGGAATCTGAAGCTTCATCCAGCTCAATTGATGATGAGGATGTTGCTGATGAAAAGGAATTCTACATGATGGCTATCAATGCCTCTCAAAACAATTCTGATGCAGAAGAGTCAGAGTCAGACTCAGAGACTCAACTTGAAGAGGAACAGGTAATAAGTTCTTTTTATTTTAATTATGAGGACTTTAAGTATGAGTTTAAAGCACTATGTTTAGACCTATTAAAATCTCAGAAGGAAATCATATCTCTCAGAAATCAATTATCTGAACACAGTACCTTAAAATCAGAAAACCTCAAACTCTCTAAGGAGTTGGAGTGCTGTAAGGAGCAGATAGCTTCACTGAAAGGTGAGCTATCAGAGGCCAAGAAGCTTGAAGAATCCCTTAATGGGAGAATCATCAAGCTAATGGACATCACAAGCACAGTGAACTCTAGATTCAATAGTACACTGGGCTTGGGTGCTTCATCCAGCAAACCTATAGTTCTAATAACCCCAATTAAATTTATCTCTGATAAAGGGAAGGGAGTTGTAGAGGTAGCTTGGAAAAATTCTGACTTACCCAAGAAAACCAAGGTTCAACAGAGATCGTCGAACGGCGCTAGACGATCGCCGAATGCAGATCGACGTTCTCAGGCAAAATCGTCGAACTCAGGTCGACGATCTCTAAACCCTGAATTCTTCCACAGTCGATCGTCGAACGGAGCTCGATGATCTAACCCAAGATCGTCGAACGCAGCTCAACGATCGTCGAGCAGAGATTAGAGCTTTGAAAATTTTTTCAAGGGTAAATCAAAATCCAGACCTAGGGGTCCTTCATCCCAAAGCTTTAACCCTTATACTGAATGGATAATACCTCCAAGGAGATATCATCTTAAAGGTTATAAGAGTCAACCAGGGATGTCATTTATTTATGAATTTAAAGGTTATCAACTTAGGCCCAAGATAAACTGGGTCAAAAACAATTAAATTACTTTATGTGCAGGTGAACACCTATCCAACATCAAACCAGCAATGGTATTTGGATAGTGGGTTTTCCAAGCACATGACTGGAAGCAAGGACAACTTCACATCCTTTAAAGCTAAGCTTGGACCCAAAGTCATATTTAGTGATTCAAACTTTGGACTAACAAAAGGATATGGTGCAGTTCAGATTGGCACAGTCACATTTAAGAAAGTAGCCTATGTGGAAGGACTGAAGCACAACTTGATCAGCATCAGTCAGCTATGTGATGAAGGCTACTAGGTGACTTTCAGCAAATCCTTATGCAAGATCAAATCAGAGGACAACACAACTTTGTTGACAGGTAAAAGGAAAGGTAATATCTACTTAGTAGACTTTCTTTCAACAGAAGTGTATATTTGCCTGTTTAATTCTATTAGTAGACCTAATGAGCTATGACATAAGAGACTAGGGCATATAAACCTTAGAACCATTGCTAGGCTATCCAAGGACAACCTTGTTAGAGGACTACCTTCTGGCCACTACAAGAAGGAAGGACTCTGCAGGATTTGTCAATTAGGCAAGCAAACCAAAAATAGTTTCAAGTCACTTAATAAGAGGGATTCACATAGGATTTTGTATCTGTTACACATGGATCTTTTTGGACCATTATAGTACAAAGCTTAGCAGGGAAATCTTACACTTTAGTCGTTGTATATGACTTCTCCAGATTCACGTGGGTGTTCTTTCTGTGGAAGAAGTCTGATAACTTTAAGTGTTTGACAGAGTTTCTCAAATGCATATAGACTGAGTTCAATACTCACATTGCCCTGATCAGTAGTAATCATGGGATAGAGTTTGATTCTCTTCTTATGCAAGAGTTCTGTCAGAGTGAAAGGATCAGACACACTTTCTCAGCTACTAGAACTCCTCAACAAAATGGGGTAGCTGAAAGGAAAAATAGAACCCTTATTGAATCTGCCACTACATTGTTGTCAGATGCTCACCTTCCTCTATCCTTTTGACAAAGGCAGTGAACACCTCCAACTATGTGCTGAACAGAAGTTTAATACATAAACTGAAGGGCAAGACTTCCTATGAATTACTCAAAGGGAAGAAACCTAAAGTAGATTATTTTAAAATTTTTGGTTGTATCTGCTATATTCATAATAATGATAACAAATATTTAGCAAACTTTCAAGCTAAAGGTGATGAATGAGTGTTTCTGGGATACTCCATGATCAGTAAGGCTTATAGGGTAAATAATAAATCAACTCATAAAATTGAAGAATCTGTTCATATATCTTTTGATGAATCTAACATGTCTTTCAAGGAGAAGAATACTTCTACCATAGAACCTTTGCAGGTACATTCTCTTGCTGAAGACTTGAATAGATTACAAATCATTCAAAAAGAGGAAAGCATTGAAGATGAATAAGACATTCAACATCTTGAAGAGAAACTTCTTGAAGAGTTAGTTGTTGTACCACTAGAGGAAACAACAACACAGGTTGGTGAATAAACAACACCTCATGTTGATTTTGTAACATCAAATGACTATCCAATTTCTGAAGTAATTGGAGACATCTCAGCTGGTGTGCAAACCAGAAATCAGGTCAACGAAAACCTGATGCACACATGCTTCCTTTCTCAAATTGAACCTCAATCCATTCAAGATGATGAGCAAGATCCACAATGGATCATTGCAATGCAAGAAGAGTTGCATCAATTTGAAAGGAACAAGTTTGGGAACTAGTACTAAGGCCTAAGGATCACTCTATTGTTGGAACAAAGTGGGTGTTCAGAAATAAGTTGGATGATCAAGGAGTCATTGTAAGGAACAAGGCAAGACTAGTTGCTTAAGGGTACTCTCAACAAGAAGGGATAAATTATGACAAGACTTTTGCACCAGTTGCAAGGTTGGAGGCAATAAGAAACTTCTTAGCATATGCAGCACAAAAAGATTTCAAAGTATACCAGATGGATGTAAAGAGTGCTTTTCTAAATAGAGATATCAAAGAAGAAGTCTATGTTAGACAACCTCTAGGTTTTACATCTTTAACTCATCCTGATTATGTTTTCAAATTGCATAAATCATTATATGGTCTAAAGCAAGCTCCTAGAGCATGGTATGAGATCCTATCATACTTTCTTCTGAAAAATGAGTTTATAAGGGGTAGTGTAGACCAAACTCTTTTTGTTAGAACCCATAAGTCCCATACCCTACTAGTACAAATCTATGTAGATGAGATTATTTTTGGTTCTACTGATTCAAATTTGTGCAAAAGGTTCTCCAATTAAATGCATTCCAAATTTGAAATGAGTAGCATGGGTGAGCTATCCTTCTTTCTAGGATTGCAAATTAAGCAACATGCTGAAGGCATATTTATTTCTCAAACCAAGTATGCAAAAGAATTGGTTAAGAAATTTGGTATGTCTGAAGCATCATGTATGAAAACACCTATGCATACTAATGCTGTATTAGATGTTGATGAACATGGGAAACCTGTTGATCAGACAACATATAGAGCAATGATTGGCTCCTTATTGTACCTTACAGCTAGTAGACCTGACATAATGTTTGCTACATGCATATGTGCTAGATTCCAAGTGAGCCCTAGAGAGTCACACCTAACATTAGTAAAAAGGATTCTCAGGTATGTAAAAAGTTGTCCAAATCTAGGTCTCTGCTATCCAAAAGATTCTGCATTTGACTTAATTGGATTTTCTGATGTTGATTATGCTGGATGCAGAATAGATAGGAAAAGCACCAGTGGAACTTGTCAGTTTCTTGGTGACAGACTTGTCTCCTGGTTTTGTAAGAAACAAACATTTGTGTCAACTTCAACTGCTAAAGCTGAATATATGGCTGCAGGTAGTTGTTGTTCACAAATCTTGTGGATTCAAAACCAACTCCTAGACTATGGCTACAACTTAGAGAAGTCAAAAATATTTTTGTGATAATACCAGTGCTATTTCTATAGCACAAAATCCAGTCCTCCATAGTAGGACAAAACACATAGAAATTAGGCATCACTTTTTAAGGGACAATATTGAGAAAAATAAAATTGAACTTCAATATATCCCAACTGAGTTGCAAAGGGGAGATATTTTCACCAAACCCTTGGATGAAAAGAAACACACCTTCTTCCTGAATCAGTTAGGAATGTTAGATGGAGGAAGTCTAAAATAATATCCAAGATTTTAAAACTCTAAAAATTGACCAAGACTATGCAAACATTTTAGTTTTTCTAGTGTATAGAGTGTTTCTGGTCTCTGAACTACGCTCGACGATTTCCCCCCGATCGTCAAACGGAGATCGACGCTTTCCGAAATTGTTGACCAGAGTTCAGCGCTTCTCATATAGTGCTAAATTATCTCTCCAGGTCAGCGATCGTCGAACGGCGCTCGATGGTTTTGTTTTCTGAACTATCGTCTAACGGAGCTCGACGCTCTCCAATATTGTCGAACGGAGATCGATGCTATTGATGACCTTTCAGTTTCTTTTAGAAGCCCAGATCATCGAACAGAGTTCAACGATCTTTCCTTTTCTGCATCGAACCCTAATATAAAACTCTTTTTTCGGCCGTCGTTCTCCCTTGCGCTTTCATACTTTCTGCAAAACTCTCTTTCCCTCCAAACTTCTCTACACATGGTCGTTTGGTTGTTTATTTTTTGCAGGAATCAATGGCCGTCTCAATTGCAGTCCTGGCTGCCATAAAATTTGATACGGTATTTGACATTGATATGGATTCGTTCAACAACAGTGATCAAATTTTCCAAGATATTCTGAACCTTTTCAAGGAACAAAAGCTAGTTACTATCATGACTACCAGGATCAAGTTAGTTGCCGATGAAATCAAGGAATGGGTGTATACTGCCCACACTCAGGATCATAATACAGCTATTGGAATAATTTTAGGAACCCAGGTATATCTAACATCTGCTGCCCTGACAGAGATTTTTCAATTAAAATCTGGAGAAGACTCTGTTGAACTGTCTGGAGAAGAATTTTCTGATATGCTTAATAGAATGGGTCATTCAGATGCAAACCCTAGCAAACTCCTGAAGAAAAATCTATTTGTGGAGTACAGGTTTTTAGCTGATGATGTTGGGAAGGTACTGTTGGCCAAGCACTCAGCCCATGCTACCATACCCAGGTATCAGCTCTGCTTGATGGGTGCTCTTGTGGATAAGAAACAACTGAATTGGGGAGAAATCTTCTTTGATCGGATCAAGAAGATGATTAACAAAAATTTTGTTAATTATGGGAGAATAATAGGGCTATTTTTCCGAACTGATGCCCTGCTCTGCTAGTTTCAAATGGGATGCACATCAATGCCTCAAAGAGGCTCTCCTCTGCCCTATTTGGCAAATGGGATAGGCAAATAGTGAAGCCCAGCTGGCCCTCTGCATCTACTACTTCAGGCACAAGGACTGCTACAGTCACTTCCCCACAAGTCTCTGCCCCTGCAGAAGACTTGCCTGTTTCTTCTCCTCCTCCTCCTCCACCTCCTGTTTCATATACACCAGTCACATCCACCATTATAGTTTCCTCCACCATCATAGTTTCAACCCCATCTCCAACTTCTATCCATTCTCTAATTCCTCCAATAACAAAAGAAATCTTCCACCCTCTACATCAATATCCTCACCTAGAGATTGACTCATCATCCCACATTCCATCCTTCATTCTTATAGATGATTCCTTTATGGATGATTCCCCTTCATCCCCTCCTGAACTACCCTCTTCTTCCACATCCTATCAACAACTACTTCAAGATATCATTGCACAACCATCCTTCACCCCTTCTATTTCAATTCCATTATCTTCCATTTCCACAATCCCCATATCTCAACCTTCCTTTCCACCATCCACCAGCTCTCCATCCACATCTCCAGCAGCTCCACCTTCAGTCCCTACCTCTGCTCAAGTCCCTCTTGAGCATGTAGATCTTCCAGCTTTAGCAGACAGACTCTATGAGCTGATAGCTCCCAGGCTATCACTCTTGTTGGAGACCTCCTTGGCTCCACTTCTCAAGTCAGTTGCAGACCTGTCTGCCATGCTCTCCTCTCTCATTCCTCCTCAGGCAATCCCTTCATCTGGGTGCCTTGATCCAGTCCTGACTGAATCTAGGTAGGGGGAGATGCCTCATGAAGTGGATAGATTGCCTGCTGCTGCTGCTGCTGTTGTTACTTCAGTTTAAGCTCAAGCCTCAACATCTCAAGTTGCAGTTTTCTCAATGGACCTCAGGTCACTATTATCAGATTTTGATTCTATTTATTTCAGCTGTCTTCCAGAGCACACTACAGTCCAGCCATCTGAAGATCTCTCTAAGGCCATTATGCCTATTTCAAGCTGTGACACTAGTATAATACATTCTTTTGTAAAGTCCCTTTCTGCTGCTGCTCCTTCAGTTTCTGTTGAAAGTACTGATATTGTTGATATTGCTGTTAATTCTGATGTTCTAATATCTGAGGATATACATATGACAGAGGCATTTGACTTTGAGCCTGCTGTTAGTACTGATGTTATTTCTGTTACTGAAACTGTTGTATCTGAAAGTATTGTATCTGAAACTGCTGAAACTGTTATATCTGAATCTGCTGCCCCAGCTACTGTTGTATCTACTGCTACTGCCATGACCTCTTCTGCCAGTGTTATTTCTACTTCTCTTCCTGCTGTTGCTGTTACTATTGCTGTCACTACTGTTACTTCTGCTCAATCTCAACAACAGATAGACTATCTCAAAAGCATTGATGCACTATATGATGATCAAAGCTCAAAAAGTGATCAGTATAGGACTGATTCAGATGACTCCTCTGCTACTATTGCAAGAAAAAGAAAAGCCAGAAGCAAAGCAATGAAAAGGGTTCCTCCAGCCAAAGTGAAAGACACAAATGATATTCCTTACCACATTCAGCATAACTATCCTATCACAGAACATTGGATTCAATACTCCAAAAATCAACTGAAGGCTATGAAGAAGAAGAGGAAATATGACAAACGATCAACCCAGTTCAATCCTCCTCCTCCTTCACCAGGTGCAGGTGTAAGTGGTAGTTCTGCATCTCAACCCTCTGCCAGAAGCCAATCCTCCTATCAACCTCAAGGTAGATCCCAATACAGAGGAAGCCAATCTAGAGGCTATCAGTCAAGGAGAGGAAATTACAGAGGAAACCAAAGAGAATTTCAAGTCTATTCCAAAGGCTATTCCAGGCAACATCCATACTTAAGGGAAGGACAAGGTCCATCTGATACAACCTCTGGACCATTTCCTTACAAGCTGAAAGATCTAGTCTCCTGCAGAGCTCCTCCAGACAATCCCTCCAATAGATATGAGCCTCCAGTTCCTTTTGAGGATCCAGAAAACAATCCTACTTCATGGACTGCTAGGATGAAAGAGTTAGCTGCTTTGGATCAGATTAAGAAAGCTAGAGAACAAGGCAAAGACACTTTCAATATAACCACCTTATCAGATCAAAGGAAAAAGGAACTTGAAAGATATTCATCCAGCAAGTTTTTTGATTCCGAAAGTTACATGAAGCTGCACCCTGAAGCTATAGTGCCCAGACCAAACCAACAAACTTCTGTTGGTGTAGCTGATGACAGGAGATCTAAGAAAGAAGCTCTCAATCCAAACAGAGAAATAGTACTTATAAAGAGCAAATAAAAAGAGTAATTCTGTAAGGTGACAATTATTTTGATTTCTGATCTATCTGAGATTATGTCTGTGATTCTGCAATGTCTTGTTTGTTATATTGTTGCTTTGTATATGTTTTTAATTTTCCAATATCTGTAAATAGTAATCCTAACCCAAATAGGGGGAGATTGTTGGAACACCCTATTACTGATTTGGCAAGGATCACTATGTCTCTTAGGAAACCTGTTTTGGCCTCATTGTATAGATCTAAAGGTCAATTAGAATTGTGTCTAAGGGTTAGTACTTAGGTTTGGAAGCTGCCCTCAAGACCAGGTTTTTCAGTTTTGGAGACCAAGTCATTTCGTCGAGCTCAGTATGACGAATCGTCGAGCTCAGTATGACGAATCGTCGAACTCCATTCGACGATCGTTGAGCTCACTTCGACCAATCGTCGAACTCCATTCGACGATTGTTGAGCTCACTTCGACGGATCATCGAACTCTATTCGACGATCTCTGAGCTCAACTTCAACAAGTCATCGAACTCCATTCGAAGATCTTTGAGCTCAGATCGACAATCTTGACTCCAGTTTGATTATCTATCTCTGAGCTCAGTTCGACGATAGTTGAGCTCAGATCGACGATCTCTGTTTCTGTCTAAGTCCAAGTCTCTAAGCTCAGTTCAATGATGGTGGAGCTCAGTTCGACGTTTTATCTGAAGAGTTCAACGTTTTTCAAGATTCAAATTTGGACAGCTGTGGAATTATTGTCAGCATTGAATTCAAAGATCTTATAGCCGCTTTTCATTTAATCTAGAGCAAGTTTCAAGGAATTTTCAAGGAATGTTTTGTTGGACTTTCCTCCAGAAGACAAATGCAATTAAGGAAGTCATTTATTGACAGGCTAACGGCTATCTTGGACAGTGGATCATTTCTATTCAGACAAAAGGAATAAAAGATTAGATTTTTCATTCCTGCTAAAGAAGAACAAGAAGTCAGACACATATTCTCCGCAACAACAACTCTTACAACACAACAATCACACAAGAGAAAGAAAGAGAGTTATAGACATTCTCAGTCTCAAATTCATACAAGAACACACATCATAAAAGGAGATCAACCAACTGAAATCTTCAGATCTCTTTTGATTCAAGTGTTCAAAGGCCATCATCATTCAAGACTCCAGACACCTCACATTTAAGTTGCTGCTGAAATCATCTATTGCTGGATATCAAAGCATTTGAAGGCCTATCACCCTACTACAAAGCTTCACTTCCTGAATAACTCAAGATCTCAGGGCGAGCTTTGACAACATCCACTATCTTCTCTTTGACTGTTGACAGAGAAGATCTTCTCATCCCTCTCTCTATATCTCTCTGCTGTAAAGGGTTTTTCAAACTCCCTTCAAAAGTTTGTGATTGGTTTATGAGACCTTATCAAAACTCAGTGGTGGCAAGACACCTGATCAAAAAATCTGGTTTGCTTTTTGAGCACCTTATCAAAAGCTTATTGGTGCCCAGGACACCTGATCAACTCATCCTGCAGTGGATTCCTACCTAGGGTGGTAGAAGAGTGGATGTACCCAGGTTGATTGGGGAACCACTATAGCTCCTTGTGTCATCTGGTTGCTTGTCTTTCCTTTTGTTTCTGGCTGTGATTTGTGGTTGCTTTTTGTTTAGATAGTTTATGTGTTTATTTAATTATTTGCTTCCCTGTTCACTTAGGAATACAACATTAGTTGTAAAAAGTTTTTAGCAAGCACCATTCTCTATTCACCCTCCCCCTCTAGAGTATATCAGATCTAACTTGTACTTTCAGATCCTAACATGTACTTTACAATTTTGTATTTTGAATTGCTAATATAGTACATTAGAAACCCATTAAATATATAGTTGATAAAAATCGAAACAAACAACCTCAGGCAAAGAACATATGTGTGGTAAGCCCACCCTCACCTTAGATGATTCAGGAGCATCATACTCTTTCATCTCGGAAGATTTCGCGAAGGATTTAGATGTATGACAACATTTCCCTGGACTCCTCAGGATAGTCTGACTTCCAAATGGATCGGAAGTTCAGTCTACTACAAAGTACGGTATGTCCATATACATTGGAGGGAAGCTGTTTGACACCCCATCGATAATCTTACCGCTACCATACTATGATCTGATTCTGGGCATGATGTGTCTACACTGTCACCATGCCAAAATTTACTGTCAAGCTAGGAGGATCACATTGAAACATAGAGACTCGGAGGTTATCTTTGAAGGTATTATGTCTATTGCCCATTTATTATTATCATCTGTAAAGGTTGTTAAGGCCCATTAGAAGGGAGACGATGCATACATGATCAGTTTCGAGATGGCATAGGCAGAGTCCTCCATTGGTGATATTCCTGTGGTTTGTTATTTCCGCATCGTATTTCCGTAGAAGTTATACAGAATACCCCCGCGTAGAGGGGTAGACTTCCAGATAGCACCCGTCTCTCTGACACCTTACCAAATGGCATCGAAGGAGCTTGTGGAGTTCCGGACTAAACTAGAAAGGGAAAGTTATTGGTTGTAGGATTTGTTAGATTGAGTTCTTCACCATGGGGAGCTCCTGTCTTGTACTTGTAGCATTAGGACAAATTTCTCCGACTTTGAATTAATTATCAGGAACTCAACCGGTTGTCGGTGAGGAACACTTATCCGTTACCAAGGATCGACGAACTATTTTATCAACTATAGGGAGCACACATGTTCTCTAAGCTTGACCTAAGGTTGGGATACTATAAGCTGTAGATTAATTAGGATGATATACCTAAGACAACGTTCAGCTCACGCTACGGCTTGTATGATTTAACAGTGATGCCCTTTGGGCTCACGAATGCCCCCTCTACATTCATGAGTTTGATGAACTGGGTGTTTGAACCATTCTTGGATAAGTTCATCATAGTATTTATAGATGACATCTTGGTCTACTCCAGGATTAAGGAGGACCATACTTGTCACTTGGCATTATTCTTGGAGAAGCTGCGAGAACACTAGCTTTTTGTGAAGTTTTCGAAGTGCCAGTTCTGGCTGAAAGAGGTGGCATTCCTTGGGCACATTATCAGCGGAGCTAGGCTGGTAGTGGACCCGACCAATGTGCAGGAAGTAAAGGATTGGCCGTAGCCAAAGTGGGCTTCAGATATTCGTAGCTTCCTTAGACTTACAGGCTATTACCACAAATTTGTGTAGGGGTTTTTGAAGATAGCACTTCCCCTCACATCTTTGGCGAATAAGGACACATCGTTCACTTGGACCGAGCAGTGGGAGTTCGCATTTCAGGAGCTGAAGGGTAGACTCACATCGACTCCCATCCTTGCCCTTCATTTGGGAAGGGAAGGATTCCTGATATATATGGATACGTCAGACTAAGGCATGGGTGTTGTATTAATGCAGCACAAGCATGCTATAATGTATGCTTCAAGGCAGTTGAAGAATCACAGGCAGAACTACCTGGTGCCCAATTTGTAGTTCGGGGTTGTAGTATTCGCCTTGAAGGTCTGGAGGAACTACCTGTATGGGGTTCATTGTCAGATCTTCTCAGATCACAAGAACCTCAAATACATTTACACGGATAAGGACCTTAATCTACGCTGGTGGAGGTGGTTAGAATTCCTCTACGACTATGATTATACCCTGAACTATCAACTAGATAAGGCGAACACTATAGCAGATGCTTTGACCAGGAGAGTCGACACTACTGGACCGGAGTCCCGGGTGATGGTCATGGAGATAGTGCGGAATGATGGAAGACATGCAGATTACTATGGTGTCGAGGGCTGATCCAGAGGCTTATGCGGAGTACTTCGCAGCTCTGATCTTCGAGTGTGATATCAGAGACCACATGAGGACAGAGTAGAGGCAGGATACAGCACTGGAGCCTATATTTAGAGCCTTGGGAGTATTCACTACGTAGCTACCTCTTTCATTTCCGGGGCCGTGTTTCTATACCCGCAGGAGATGCGATTCAGGGAGACATACTCCGGGATGGACACTACACAGTATTTATTACATCCCGAGATCACCAAGAGGGATATCATTGATTTTGCGACACATTGTGAGACATGCCAGCAGGTGAAGGCTGAGTGCAAGAGCCCTGCAGGATTACTGCATCTACTATCGGTTCTAGAGTGGAAGTTCAAGTATATTTCGATGGATTTTATACACAGGTTTCCTCGCTCTCACTCCGGGCGCTATTCTATATGGGCCATCGTTGACTGATTGACCAAGGTAGACAAGTTCATCACGATCTGGAAGGATGATCTAGTTGGTGTATTAGTGAGGCTATTCATGGAGCAGTTTGTGAGGTACCATAGCGTACCCAAGATGATTATATCAGATCGAGACAGTCGATTTACTTCCAGGGAATGGAGGATAGTGTAGGAGTACTTAGGTTCCCTGCTTTCTTTTATCACTTCCATTCCTCTACAGACTGATGGGTAGATGGAGCGAACCAGCAGGACCATGGAGGATGTGTTGCAGTTATGCATGCTTGATAAAGGGAATCCCTAGGAGCGGCTTTTGGAATTGATTAAGTTCTCTTACAACAACAGCCCTCATTACAGCATTGGCATGGATTCCTATGAGTCTCTGTATGGGAGATAGTGTCAGACACAACTATCTTGGGTACAGGATAAGGACCCGAAGCTGCTTAGGTCATATTACGTCAAGTACATGGACACGCTCATTCGGCTAATCAGAGATAGAATTCTAGAGGCCTAGATTCGGCAGGAGAAGTTTTACGATGCGAAGCATGGTAAGATAGAGTACCAGGTGGGGACAAGGTGTTTTTGAAGATACGTCCGATGCGCGGTATTTCACGGGTGCGTAGGCACAAGAAGCTCAGCAATAGATATTTGGGTCCTTATAAGATTTTGGAGCGGATCGGCCCCTTGGCATACAAGCTGGAGCTATCGCCAGAGTTGGAGAACTTGCAATGACATCTTCCATGTATACTCACTTCGAAAAGCCTTACTTCAGCTGGAGTAGAATATTACTTATACCTCGGGCCCGGTTGAATCTAATCGGTCAGTTCGTTTGGAGCCAATCCAGATCGACGATACATCTGTCCAAGTTTTATGGAAGAAGAGCATCCCTTTGGTCTAAGTGTTGTGGTCCAATCATGGGAAGGAGGATCACACTTAGGAGCCCTTGCACCTCATGCAGAAGAAACACCAGAGTTCTTCACCTCAGGAACAAACTAAACCTCTTACAAGTTGATCTTTTCTTCACCCCGTACACAGGAGATTGAATTTTGAGGAAAATTTCTTTGTTTTTTTATTGGAATTGGTAACATCGCCCACGCATCTACGCCCCCTAAAGATAGAGTTAGGGATTAAGTGGTGCATGGAGGCCCTAGTGTGACCCTAGCTATGCTTGAGCTTAGGAAAATGACTAACTGCACCCCCAATGTGTATAAGTCAACCCCAAGGTCAACCATTGTCTATTTATTTAATCTAATTTATTAATTTAATTAGGGGATTTAATGGGGGTAATTAGGAGGGAAGTTTCATTTGGGTGGAAAATAATGGAGGGAGTCCAAGTGGCACTCCCTTCTTCTTCCACAAACCCTCATTTCATCTTCCCTAATGAAGAGGAGGAGGTTTCCAATAGTTATAGGTTGGCCACCATTAAGGAGGCCCTTTAATGACCATGACCATAGCCCCCATAACTTGGATATCCTATATGGAGCCCCCTAAAGATCAATTAGATCCTTTCATCACCTGTAGAATCTCATTGGCAGTCAAAATCGACGATTACATCAAAGCTTTCGGTGGAGAACCGAGATCAGGAGAGGTTCCCCAGAAAACACCAAAAACAATCGCCACCCACCGGCGTAGCCGCCTCCAAGCTAGGAATCCGGCATGTTTCTACCCTTCTTCACATATGGTAGCTTCCTAGATCAATAGGTATTTAATTGGAGATCAATTGAGTCCAATCCATTTTGAAATTTCCATGGAGAACAGGTTTTGGGCTTCCAATCGGGATCGCCGGAAAACACCTCTCCAGCGGCAGTGCCGGCGCCCGGTGATAGCCACCACCTCAACGGAGATGGTTGGGGTCATGGCTGGCAGGGAAGGGGGCTGGATCGCTTGAAAAAGTCTCTTGAAGCTACTCCAAGTTGACTGGATCTCGGCTCTTGGTTGTTTGGAGAAGACATAATCTTAGTCGTTCATTGTTTTTATATATAAATTATTACATGTAATATAATACATGTTTCCTTTACTGTACACCTTTTTAAACTAGAAAAAGGACTCCCTTAGATGCTGAATCATGAAAAGTGCCCAACACAAAAAAAGGTAGCACTGTGAGTCTACTTTCATTCATAATTTCAATCATGTCATTTAGAGCAATGTTGCTTCCTGTAGGGCAATTCTTGTTTGACTGGTCCTTAGGGTAGGGCAGTCACTATTTACTTAATAACTTTTAATTGGCTAAAGGGATTGACTTGAAATTTGAAGCATTTAAGAATATACCATAGAGAAACCAGCAATCCAAAAATGGGAATATTCAGAGAACATTTTCCTATAGTTTTACAGAAAATGTGATTTTTCATATAAATGAAATATTTTGAATAATAATAATTATTTTAATCCTAAACTTTGGTGATAGGTTCATTAGGGAGGTATAAGGCCCTGCTAAACATTTTAGATCCTTTGGAGCCATTTTGGAAGTGTGAATACCACTTGCCATTTGTCATGTTGTATGTGAAGTGGTGTGCATTTAGCCAAAAGGGTGTATCTTGTGAATTTAACAAGATTCGCTTGGTCAAATCCGGTGAAATTTTGTACATGAAATTATTTAGTGAAAGTACACCTCCTTATGAAGTTTTATAACATTTGGAGTTGATTTGCTTTGCAAAGGAATTAATAAGTGTTCTTTTACACAAATGTATTATTGAAATTAGGGTTACAGAAATAGTTGCAAAAATTATGAAACCTAACCAATAACAATTCTTTAGTATAATAAAAACTGAATTAATTAATTGGAATTTTTGAAAGTTAGAATCCTAGGCTTGCAGTTATAATTACCATTTTGTCCATTCTATATTATTGATATAATTATGCCCATATTGAGTTATAAAATTATAAATTTTTAGAATAAATAATTATTTACTATTTTTAACCTCCAGTAATTTTTCTGGAATATTTATACTACTTCTTGTGTAACTTGACCGAGTAGATCAATTTTTTGTAATTAGAAATTAAATATCAAATTTTATTGGAATGATGTGAAATTTTGTCCAGAACTATTATTACTGCAGATAATGTTAGAATAAATTTATCTTGTTGGTTTGAAAATAAAATGTGACACTTCATGTTCAAAATCACATGTAGTAATAATTTGGGAAAATTATAATAATTGCTGATTATTTTAGGAAAATTATAAATCTTTGCAATTTAGTCTGATGTCATGATAGGTCTAAGGAAATAATCTTAGGTCCTTGGGTCAAGTGTTTGTAGGATTCCTATACATACACACATACAAGATCATATGATCAGCAATTAACAATTTTGAAAAATTGGCTTTTTCAACAGTTCATACTTACGAGAGGTCAAATATTTAATAATACTGGGAGTGGATTTGGTTAATGGTAGCATAACATTATTATGTTCTTTGAGAAAGGGAGTGATGCGCTTTAGCCCATCGTAGTTCCAAGTACCGCTGCGAGCCCTTCACAGGGTAGACCTCGGGAAGTTCAAGGTTAACCATAAATCGCTAAATAATCCGGAAGTTAGAAAAGAGTAGTCTGATAGGATTAAGGAAAGTTATAGCGATCTCACCTATATGTGGGTTGGAGTGATATAAGTCTTGTTGGTCCTACGAGCTAATGGCTCGGGTTATTGGTCGATATCAGGATGGGTTGGTCCTGCGAGCTGGGGGCTCGGGAGGATATTGTTGTACCTAGTTTGTTTTTATGTGGTGGGTCACTTGGTACTGGTCCAGTCGGCACACAGATGGAAGTATGATGACTCTAGTGCAGAGTGTAGACCTTTGGGGAGACTGGTAGGATGTTTATATTGAGGCCTGGAGGACTATGTCCCCTAAGAGCACACCTACCTCTAGGCATGGTTGTGTACCTACCCTCCTAGGAGTGGAGACACCCACTCCACTACCACCGTGAGCCACGATGGTGGGTACCTGAGAGGTTGGCCACCTCCAAAAAGTGGGGATGCATGAAAGGTCTGTGTATATTGTCATGTGTGTGAGTTACATAATCATTGCATTGCATAACGTGACATATCATATGCACTTGCAGATCCTTATAATATAAATTAGTATGTGCTCTTTTATATGACGAGTTATAATTTTGGAAATCTAAACTTATATGTTAGTATGGGCATTCATATAAGTTAGGGTACGCTTCTATGATGGTAGTGTTGTTGCTTTACTTTACTTATTTTACTTAGCCCCTCTTCATGTACTTTTATACTGTGCTAGATGTTGTTCTTATTTACTGCTCATACTGATATAGAACTGCAATAAAATTATATATATACCATTGTCATTAGCTTGTACATTCTGCTATTTTTGGTACTACTTCCGCCCACGTGGTGCCTAAGAGTCACGGGGGTGAGGCAGAGACCGAGTAGTGATGAGTCCGATATTTATACGGTTTTTCGGACTCATCTATGCTGGTTTTCCCACTCATGCACTGCATTTCAACTGGTTTTCGATTATATTTTCATCGTTCGGTCATGGACCATTTTTTGCACTGTTTTGGCTCGAGGGTGTGCAATTGCGCATTACATTGTTGGGGTATGCACATGGTGCTCCCCATGGCTCTTTCCGGCTATTATTTGATGTATGTTTGGTGCTAGGAGATTTTGCTCCAACTTTGGTTTTGTGTGCAGGTAGTGCTTTTTCCCAAAGGAAGGAATTCTGAATTAAGGAAAATGCACGGTCATGCATTTCCTTCACGCACGGTTTGTGCCCGATCATATGTTCTGTTAAACAAAAGAAACGTCGAGCTGAGCTCGAGGAATTTCGTCGAGCTGAGGTCGATGATCTTCACCCACAGGTTAACGCACGGTTTCTTCGGAACCGTGCGTGTAGAAAACGGACGGTTTTCCTGTAGCTTTCTTGTTAGCACCAATCTGTGGTTAATCATGCGATTTGTTCACGCACCGGAGGAAGCGCCCGTGCGCGTGTAAAATGCACGGTTCCCCTGTAGTATCCTGATTCCCTCCTCTCTGTATTTACCGTTGTGATTTCCTTCATGCACGGGCAGAAGTGCCCGTGTGCGAGTAAAACGCACGAGTCAACGCATCTTAATCCGCAAGCTTGGCCTGGAAGTTAATAACACACGCTTAGCGCACGGTCGTGCGTCAGACCGTGCGTGACTATTTTTTTGACCTGGTTCTATTTAAGCGCAGATTTTCCTCTATTTGGAGAGACCGGACTTCAGCCATTCCAGCCTCATTTTTGGGCAAAGTTCCATCAATTCCCTTCGACCACCACCGTGGAGAGGGTTCCCGGCAAGATTTCAATGCCAAAATTAAAGACGGAGCTTCCTCTCGGCCTCCTCCTTCATCCTTGAGCTTTAAGAAGAGTTTGATCTAGCTTTCTCATCAAGCTAGGAGAAGTTTCTTCCATCCTCCACTGGATCATGACACGAAGAAGACACGTCCATTGGGAGTTAGTGACAGCCTCCTCTACCCCGGACGCAGTTGAGGACCGAGCTTGGATGCATATTGACAACCCAGCAATTCCTTCCGTGAATACTCAGCAAGACTTCAGATCTAGTCCATTTCACACACTCTCTTCCAGTTTTGTTTTTGATAGTGTAGTTTGATCCCTTTGTATTTGATGAAGTGTGTTTATTGTAATATACATTTGTATACCATCATGTCTATATGATTTTATATTTACATTATTTTCTTGAGGTGTGCCTTTTTCCTTCCGCCACCACATCCAATTTTGCCGCTCTAGCAATTGCTAGACGTAGAGAAGTGGTGCTTTGATGCGTAAGATCACGGTGAACCGGTCGCACAAGTAAATAAAATGGGGGCTTTCCCAAGTATCGATCTCACAAGGAACACAGTAAGGTGGAGTTAATCTCGAGGAGGACTTGAGATTGAAGTCCTCAGGTCGGAGCTAACTAAGGGGGTTTTGATGGTTGCGGAAACAGAAAATAAAATGCTAACAACTACTCCTATGAAACGCCGCTATGCGATGCTTCGCCAGGCGGGATGGAAGACTAGTCGGGCTGCTATGCACCGAATCGCTAGGCGGATGGAAGAGTAGGCTCGCGGATGAGGTGGTTAGAATGGCAGGAATGAGGGTCGAAAGCACCTCTTCGCAACGCACGCCACTAGCAATTGCTAGTGCGGCAAGGGTGGATGGTGGTGGATGGACTATGGCACACCTCAAGTAAATAACGAAAATACACAAAATCACATAGACATGATTGAATATAAACGTTTAACAAACTAAGCATTCTTCATCAATATAAATAAAGTTAAACACCAATATTCAACAATAAAGCAAGAACAAGACAAGAGATCGACCGAATCCGAAGTCTTGCTGAGGATTCACGGTTGGAATCGTCGGTTGTCATTCCGCGTCCAAGCTCGGTCCTCAACTGCTTCCGGGATAGAGAAGGGCTGTCACCACCTTCCAATGGCCCGTCTTCTTCGTCTCACGATAGCAGACGAAGTTTGCTAGCTTTCCTTTGCTTGATGGCTATGGCGTCAAAACTCTACTTGAAGCTCACAGATGAAGGAGGAGGCCGAGAGGAAGCTCCGGCTTGGATTTGGCGGTGAAAGCTTGCCCGGAGCACCTCCCTAGGGTGGAATATGAAGGGGAACGGCGGAGAAGGCGGAAAACGGCGGAGGAAATGGGCGATCTGCGTATCTTGGATTAGGGCGAGACCTGCACTATTTATAGAAAAGCAGAAATGAACAATGCGCACGATCAATGCGCACGACCAGTGGTCATGCGCACTATGTCCTATGCTCGTGCGCACTGGCATGGAATATCAGGAAGAAGAACTGGGATAATGCGCACGAGTAGTGGTGCACGACCAGTGGTCGTGCGCACTAAGTCCAATGATCGTTCGATTACCCAGACAGGACTCCAGAAATGAGGAATCAATGCACACGATCAGTGGCGCACGACCGGTGGTCGTGCGCAGTATGTCCAGTGATCATGCGCTTACCCCAGGCTGATTCTATAGAAAACGTAGAGTAGTGCGCACGATCGGGGGATCCCATGATCGTGCGCAGTATTCCTGTTTCACAACCATCCCGGAACACGCACACGGCCCCTGTACCGAAAGGAAAAACCAACCACTAATATGTGCAGACATTCCAGACAATCACAAAAGGAGTACAAACTATAAAAATAACAAAATACACAACCACGGGCTAAAATGTGCACTTCCTATGGAAATAAAGACAGGATGAAATATATATGATAATGAACTAAAAGTGAAGTGCAACCGTGTGAAAACTAGCACGGATGAGTCCGAAAATAGATATATAAAGTGGACTCATCACACCCCCAGACTTAACTGTTTGCGCTTCCCGAGCAAACAAAATCAAAGCAAATAGAGAAAAATACTAGTTAACAAAGAAATTGCGATACCAAGTACCATGCGAAGTCGCATGCTCGCGTGCGTAAAAATATAATAGAAGAAATTTCTAAGTATACAAAATAGTTTATACTTTTCACAATGCGTATCAAAATTTTATTATTACTCAAAAATGGAATCACGGTGAATCATCCGGTCTTGCGTAGGGAGAAAGTAGAGTAATCACTAGGAGAGCATTGCCAAAGATCGGGGCTCGGGATAACCTCCAAAGGAATCCACCAATGTCGGTGACCATATGCTTGCCCTTTCGAATTCTATCCACGGCACTGGTTTGGTTCACACACGAATCAGTAGGACTTTAGGTAAAGAGATGAGGCTTGGGTTTTGGTGAGGTAAACAAGGATAAACATGAAGGCTATGCACCTAACCCAAAGGAGCTAGTAAGTAGGGAATCCATCAGCAAACAAAAAGATATGCGGGTACACCACACCCCCAGACTTAACTTTTAACATATGGGCGTGTGCACCGCCTACTCCAAATATAATCACATTTCCCAAAAAGATTTTCAATTAAACTTTTTCTTTTCAATTTTTTTTTTCTTTTCTTTCTCTTTACAAATATTTTTCTTTTTCTTTTATTTTTTCATTTTATTTTCACAGTTCAGCAGATATAAACTTGGGAGTACTTCCACATTTTCAAAAATAATAACACCACATCACATCCCAACATGAAAATGTAAAACTCTAAAGCTCAACTCGGGAGTGCGACTAGGATTGGCTTGGAGGCTTTGGTGAAATCATGGTGGAGCTGAATCAAAAGGAGGGGTAGGCACAACGGGGCTAGCGAGTATAAGACTTTAGAAATGGTACAAAGCTCAACCGGGCCAAAATGATGGCCTACATCACGCTCATGCATGACTAACCTATACCCATGCTTCAAGAATAGCTTGGGGCAAGTTCTTAGCCAACGAGAAAGACTATCCATCCTCCAAACTCGAGCAATACAAAACTAACGTCCATCTACACACATCCCTAAGCTACAGTCGGATTCACACCGGATTCACCAACTTTTGAGTAGAATAAAAAGTATTTACGCAATTAGAAAAATATAAAACTAAAAGCATACAAAAAAATTTAATCTACTCGAATTTCTACACGAGACGAGAGCAGTTGACTAGGATCACAACAAGGCCAACATTTTACTCCGTCTCACAATCCTAAGCCAGCACCATAATTTTCCCAAATCTAACGAAGAAATGAGTTTAACTCACAGCACGCAAAAAGCTAAGCACGCGCTCATGTGGGTGCAGTGGTGTGTGATGTAATGAACTAATCAAAATAAAACAATAAAGGCTTCTAGTATGCACATGAGATGTGCACGTGCAAAAGGTAACAGATCTCTCCCCCAGACTTAAACTAAGCAACAAATCATAAGATAGAGAAATTAAAATCATACAGAGCTAAGGGAAGAGGTTACCCAATGCTCAGCTAGTGAGCATACCAGAAGACGCGTAGAAACTGAAGCAGGCCCGCCATACGAAGAATCACAACCCCACCAATGCGATTTGCTATGAATACCTGCAGGGGTGAGCTCCGCAAAAACAAAAGAAAAATATACAAAAAGAAATGCTAAAACTAAAAGAGACATTAAAAATAAAAATGCAGGAAATAAAAGATAAGTACTGGGGTTATTGTCATCCCAGCACGACTTATTACATTCTAAACAGTTCTAGCTAATGGGCCTATGAAATAAAAAGTGCACAGGTAACTGTTCCAATATCCGTTTCGGTAACGGGTACCGATACGGTGATAGAGCAGTTACCCCTCTACCTAAATAGTAATACCTGCCCAACACAGGTAGAGGAAATAAGAAATAAGAAGAGGAGGAGGCCTGGTCCTCACTCATCTTATCACAAAAAATATCCTCGCCTAGCAAGGCATTGTCAACCATAGGTGTGCAGGGTGTGATGGCAACGGCAAGAAAATCAGGCTCATCATCATCCCAGCATACCCGTGGAGACTCATCCTGCACAGGCTTAGAAAAAGAAGGGGGATCAAGTAATAAAAGAGAAGAAGAACTAAAATAATCAGAAATAGGGAGAGTGATCCCGGTATCACTCTTAGCAGGATCCAAGCATAGATCACTGTCGGTATCATACGAGTCGTATCGAGGGGAATCCGAGAACTCGAGGTCCGCGGTGGTAAGAAGAACGGCCTCATCCAATAACGAGGTGCAAACCTCTGCATCGGAAATAGGGTATTCCTCATCCCACCGGGGTGCGTAAAAGTGTTCCGAAGATCCACTTTCTCCGTCGGAGATAGAGGAATCATCATCCCACTTCGGCGCAACCACTGGCACCGAATCATCAACAAATACAACATCATCAACCGACTCGCAAGAAAGAGGAATAGCACAATCCGGCAAAAATTGCGGAGGGGTAAGGCTGCTCTCAAAATCAAGCACTGAATGAGCAGGCCCCATCGCAAAATCATTCGCAGACGCCACCCCGTCGACGACCGAAACAATCTCATCGTCCCATACAGGAGCGACCATGAGTTCCTGCTCCTCTTTTTGTTGGCTAACACCAGAGTGATCATCACTCAAGGAAAGCCCGTAAAAAGGGATCGAGGGACCCATGAAAGAGTCGTATGCGGCCAGAGATTCTTCAGTAATCTCAACGGGTAAAGAATGAGAAAGGTGTGTTATGTCAATGTATGGGCCAGACAATACCCTGGTAGGCCTGTCCACAACAGTCTTCCGCGAACGGGAGGTTGTTGGGAACATGCCGTCAGAGGGAGAAGGCTTGCACAAACGAGGGCAATCCTTCAACATGTGGCCCACACCTTGACATAACAAACACCGAATGCAATGCTCGACATTCATAGCAGCAATGGCATCGATGGATTGGCGCAAAGTGTCAAGGATACGACACTTAGCATCAGGATCCATCACGAATAAAAATAATTGTTGAAAAAGTGCTAAACAGCTAAAATGAAAATAGCATGGATGTGCGATCTAAATCAAAAATCAGAAAAGGGGAAAAAGAAATAAGCAAAATAAAAATTCTAATAACAAAAGCAAATAAAAAAATGATATGCACAAATGGAAAAGGGCTTCAATCTATAATCTCCCTCTCCAAAAACTCACACGACTGTGTTCCCCGGCAACGGCGCCAAAAACTTGATGCTAAAGATCACGACAGTAAACCGGTCGCACAAGTAATATAAAATGGGGGTTTTCCCAAGTATCGATCTCACAAGGAACACAGTAAGGTGGAGTTAATTTCGAGGAGGACTTGAGATTGAAGTCCTCAGGTGGGAGCTAACTAAGGGGAGGTTTTGATGTTGCGGAAACAGAAAATAAAATACTAACAACTACTCCTATGCAACGCCGCTATGCGATGCTCTGTCGGGCGGGATGGAAGACTAGTCGGGCCGCTATGCACCGAATCACTAGGCGGATGGACGAGAAGGCTAGCGGATGAGGTGGTTAGAATGGCGGAATGAGGGTCGAAAGAACCTCTTCGCTACGCACGCCACTAGCAATTGCTAGTGCGGCAAGGGTGGATGATGGTGGGTGGAATATAAGGCGCAACTCAAGCAACTTAGGTAGTAATATGAAATAGGAATCACATAGACATGAAACACATAACATAAACAACCACAGTGTACTTCATCAATATAAATAGGTTTAAAAACACCAATATTCCACAATAAAGCAAGTACAAGTCAAGAGATCGACCGAATCCAAAGTCTTGCTAAGGATTCACGGTTGGAGTCGTCGGGTTATCATTCCGCGTCCAAGCTCGGTCCTCAACTGCTTCCGGGATAGAGAAGGGCTGTCACTACCTTCCAATGGCCCGTCTTCTTCGTCTCACGATAGCGGACGAAGTTTGCTAGCTTTCCTTTGCTTGATGGCTATGGCGTCAAACCCTACTTGAAGCTCATGGATGAAGGAGGTGGCCGAGAGGAAGCTCCGGCTTGGATTTGGTGGTGAAAGCTTGCCAGAAGCACCTCCCTAGGGTGGAAGATGAAGGGGAACGGCGGAGAAGGCGGAAAACGGCGGAGGAAATGGGCGATCTGCGGATCTTGGATTAGGGCGAGACCTGCACTATTTATAGAAAAGCAGAAATGAACAATGCGCACGATCACAGGTGCACGACCAGTGGTCGTGCGCACTATGTCCTATGCTCGTGCGCACTGGCATGGAATATCAGGAAGAAGAACTGGGATAATGCGCATGAGTAGTGGCGCACGACCAGTGGTCGTGCGCACTAAGTCCAATGATCGTGCGATTACCCAGACAGGACTCCAGAAATGAGGAATCAATGCACACGATCAGTGGCGCACGACCGGTGGTCGTGCGCAGTATGTCCAGTGATAGTGCGCTTACCCAGGCTGATTCTATAGAAAACGTAGAGTAGTGCGCACGATCGGGGGATCCCATGATCGTGCGCAGTATTCCTGTTTCACAACCATCCCGAAACACGCACACGACCCCTGTACCGAAAGGAAAAACCAACCACTAATCTGTGCAGACATTCCAGACAATCACAAAAGGGAGTACAAACTATAAAAACAACAAAATACACAACCACGGGCTAAAATGTGCACTTCCTATGGAAATAAAGACAGGATGAAATATATATGATAATGAACTAAAAGTGAAGTGCAACCGTGTGAAAACTAGCCCAGAGGAGTCCGAAAATAGGTATATAAAGTGGACTCATCATGCTTGCAACCCTCATTCTACCGTTCTAACCACCTCATACGCAAGCCTACTCGTTCATCCGCCCAGCGATTCAGTGCATATCGGCCCGTGTAGTCTTCCATCCCGCCTGGCGAAGCATCGCATAGAGGCATTGCATAGGAGTAGTTTATTTGCATTTTATTTTTTTTTCCGCAACATTCAGAACCCCCCTTCATAAACTCTGACCTAAGGTCTTCAATCTCAAGTCCACCTCAAAATTAACTCCACCTTACTGTGTTCCTTAAGAGATCGATACTTCGGGATATTCGCCCATTTTATATTACTTGTGTGATAGGTACACTTGTCGTTCAACGCGTCAAGTTTTTGGCATCGTTGCCGATGAACACAGTCGTGTGAGTTTTTGGAGAGGGAGAAAGGAGATCGAAGCCCTTTTCTATTTTTACATTGCATGTTTCTTCTTTGCTTTACTTTTTGAATTTGTTGCTTATTTTTCTTTATATCCCTTTTCTGATTTTTGGTAGAAAGCAGATCCGTGTTGTTTTTATTCTAGTTGTGTAGCACCCTTTTAGGTAAATATTTTTGTTCGGGATGTATTTCGTAGTCGAGTGCCGTATCTATGACACTTTGCGCCGATACATCGACTCCATGGTTGTTATGAATGTTGAGCATTGTATTTGATGTTTTTATGTCAAGGTGTAGGCCACATGGTGAATGATTGCCCGCGCTTGTGCGAGCCTTCTCCCTCTGAGGGCGTGTGCGCAGCAACCTCCCATTTGCGGAAGACTGTTGTGGATAGGCCTTCTAGGGTAATGCCTGGCCCATACACTGACATCGCTCATCTAGCTCGTTCTTTACAAGTTGAGATTACAGAAGAATCTCTCAACTGCATACAGATCCTTCATGGGTCCCTTTCTCTCTTTTTAAGAGCTTCCCTTGAGTAATGACGATCACTCTGGTGTTAGCCAACAAAAGGAGGATCAGAATCCATGGGCACTCTTGTATGGGACACAAAGATTGTTCCTATCGACGGGGTGGCGCCTACGAATGATTTTGCGATGGGGCCTGCTCATTCTATGCCAGTTTTTGAGAGCAATTTTGCCCCTCCGCAATGTTTCTTGATCGTGCTACTCCCTTTTATTGTGAGTTGGCTGAAGATGACATATTTTTGCATGATTCGTTGCCTGAGGTTGCGCCGAAGTGGGATGAGGATTCTTTTATCTCTGACAGAGAAGGTGGATCTTCGGAGCACTTTTACACACCCTGGTGGGATGAGGAATATCCTCTTTCTTATATGGAGGTTTACACCTCCTTGTTGGACGATGTCGTCCCCCTTACCATTGCCGTCCTCGAATTCTTGGATTCCCCACGATATGACTCATATGACACCGACGATGATCTATGCTTGGATCCTGTTGGGAGTGAGACTGGGACCACTCCCCCTATTTTTGATTATTTTAGTTTTTCATCTCCTTTATTTCTTGATCCCCTTTCTGTATCTGAGCATGTGTGGGTTGAGTCTTCGCAGGTGCTTCAGGAGGATTTGGAGCTTTCAGCTCGTGTAATGGATGATAGCATCCTCTTTCGCGAGGCGGTTAATTCCTCTTCTGTTGAGGAAGCTCCATTTATTGCTCTCTCCTCCCGCCGTCTCCGTGTAGACGATACCTTGCTGGGCAATGATTTATTATGTAGTGAGATGAGAGAGTACCAGTACTCCTCCTCTTCTTACTTCCTATTTCCTCCACCTGTGTTGGGCAGGAATTATTATTTAGGTAGATGGGTAACTGCTTTATCACAGTATGGTACTTGCTACCGCAACAGATGTTAGGCCAGTTACCTGTGCATTTTTCATTTTATAGGCCAATTAGCTAGGACTTTTTGTCTTTCGAATAAGTTGTGCTGGGATGACATTAACCCCAGTAGTTATCTTTCATTTCCTGCATTTTTATTTTTCATGTCTATTTTAGTTTTAGTGTTTCTTTGTATTTTGTATATTTTTCTTTTATTTTTGCGGAGCTTACCCCTGCAGGTATTCATGGCAGATTCGAATAGGCGGGGTTGTGATTCTTCGTTTGGTGGACCTGTTTCTACATCTTCACGCGTCTTCTAGTATGCTCACCAGCTGAGCATTGGGTAACCTCTTCCCTTATCTCTATCTGATTTTAATTTCAATATCATATGCAGTGTAGCTTTGTTTAAGTGTGGGGGAGAGCAAGTATTTGTTACCTTTTGCACGTGCACATTTCATTTGCATGCGCAAAGCTTTTATTATTTTATTTTGATTAGTTCATTGCATTACACACCATTGCACCCACATGAGCGCGTGCTTAGCTGTTAGCGTGCTGTGAGTTAAACTCGTTTCTTTTGTATGATTTGGGAAAATTTTTGTGCTGGCATAGGATTGTGAGACAGTGTAAAATGTTGACCCTATTGTGCTCGTAGTCATGTTCTCTCATCTCGTGTAGAAATTGGAGTAGATTTAATTTTTCTGTATGCATATAGTTTTATATTTTTCTAATTGCGTAATTACTATTTTATTCTACTCAAAAATTGGTGAATCCGATGTGAATCCGATGGTAGCTTAGGGATGTGTGTAGACGGCCGTTAGATTCGTATTACTCGAGTCGGGAGGATGTATAGTCTCTCTCGTTAGTTAAGAACTTGCCCCAAGATATTCTTGAAGCATGGGTATAGGTTAGTTCATTCTCATGAGCGTGATGTAGGCCATCATTTTGGCCCGGTTGAGCTTTATACTGTTCCTAATGTCTTATCCTCGCTAGCCCCATTGTGCCTAGGCTTCCTTTTGATTCAGCTCCACCATTATTCCACCAAAGCCTCATAGCTGATCCTAGTCGCACACCCAAGTCGAGCTTTAGTGTTTTACATTTTCATGTTGGGGTGTTGATATGGTGATATTCCTTGTGAATATGTGGATGTGCTCCAAAGTTTTTATTTGTTGAAATTGTTAAAATAAAAAGATGATTCAAAAAAAATTGTGAAAAAGCAAAGTGAAAAGAAAAAGTATAATTGAAAATTCTATTTGCGATGAGATTGTATTTGGAGTAGGCAGTGCACACACCCATATTTTAAAAATTAAGTCTGGGGGTGTGGGGTACCTGCATGTATTTTGGTTAGATGATAGATTCTTTTTATTCTAGCACATTTGGTTTTGTGCGTAGCCTTCTTATTTATTTTTGTTTACCTCACCGTAACCCAAGCCTCATCTCTTCACCTAAAGTCCTACTGATTTGTGGTGAACCAAACCAGTGTCGTGGAGAGAGTGCGAACGGGTAAGCATATGGTCACCGACATTGGTGGATTCCTTTGGAGGTTATCCGTGCCCCGATCTTTGGCAATGCTCGCCCTAAAGATTAGTCTACTTTCTCCCTACGCGTGACCGGAAGATTCACCGTGATTCCATTTTTGAGTAGTAATAAAGTCTAAAACGCATTGTGAAATGTAATAAACTATTTTGTATACTTAGAAATTTCTTCTATTATATTTTTATGGGCACGAGCATGCGACTTTGCATGGAACTCTGTATCTCAATTTATATGTTAGCTAGTTTATTTTCCCAATCTGTATATATTTTGTTTGCACGGGACGCGCAAATGGGTAAGTCTGGGGGTGTGATGAGTCTGATATTTATATGGTTTTTCGGACTCATCTGGGCTGGTTTTCCCACTCGTGCATTGCATTTCAACCGGTTTTGGTTATATTTGCCTTGTTTTTTCATGGACCATTTTGTGCACTGTTTTAGCCCGAGGGTGTGCAATTGCGCATTTTGTTGTTGGTGGTATGCACATGGTGATCCCCATTGCTTTTTTCGGCTATTATTTGTTGTATGTTTGGTGAGGGTGCTTTTACTCCAGCTTTGGTTCAGTGTGCAGGTAGTGCGTTTTCCCAAAGGAAGGAATACTGAATTGAGGAAAACTCACGGTCGTGTGTTTCCTTCACACACTGTTTGTGTCAGATCGTTTGTTCTGTTGAACAGAAGAAATGTGGAGCTGAGCTCGACGAATTTCGTCGAGCTGAGTCGACGATCTTCACGCAAGGTTAACGCACAGTTTCTTCAGAACTGTGCATGAAGAAAACGCACGGTTTTCCAGTAGCTTTCTTGTTACCACCAATCTGTGGTTAATCGTGTGATTTGTTCACGCACGGGTAGAAGTGCCCGTGCGCGTGTAAAATGAACGGTTCCCCTGTAGTATCCTGATTCCATGCACTCTGTATTTAACCGTGCGATTTCCTTCACGCATGGGCGGAAGCGCCCGTGTGCGAGTAAAACACACGGGTCAACGCATCTTCATCTGCAAGCTTATCCTGGAAGTTAATAAAGCATGGTTAGCGCACGGTCGTGCGACAGACCGTGCGTGACTATTTTTTCTGACCTTCTTCTATTTAAGCGCAGATTTTCCTCCATTTTGGAGAGACCGGACTTCAGCCATTCCGCCACCTTTTATGGCAATGTTCTTCCATTTCCCTTCGTTCTCCACCATGGAGAGGGTTCCCGGCAATCTTTCAACGCCAAATTAAAGTCGGAGCTTCCGCTCGCCCTCCTTCTTCATCCTTGAGCTTCAAGAAGAGTTTGATCTAGCTTTCTCATCAAGCTAGCAGAAGTTTGTGCCATCCTCCACCGGATCTTGACACGAAGAAGTCGGGTCTATTGGGAGTTAGTGACAACCTCCTCTACCCCGACGCAGTTGAGGACCGAGCTAGGATGCAGATTCACAACCCGGCGATTCCTTCTGTGAATCCTCAACAAGACTTCGGATCCGGACAATTTCACACACTCTCTTCCTATTTTGTTGTTGATAGTGTAGTTTGATACATTTGTATTTGATGAAGTGTGTTTAATGTAATATACGTTTGTATACAATCATGTCTATGTGATTTTATATTTACGTTATTTGCTTGAGGTGTGACTTTTTCCTTCCGCCACCACATCCGGTTTTTCGCTCTAGCGATTGCTAGAGGTGTGTGTACGAAGAGGTGCTTGCGACCCTCAGTCTACCATTCTAACCACTGTTCCGCAAGTAGAGAAAAGAAGCGAAAAGTAGAGAACAAGCCGAATAAACTTTTGATAATCGAAATTTTATTACCAAAAAAGGTGTCTATTACAAAGGTATGCCCTCCCTTTATAGAATGGAGAGAGATGAGAGAATACAAATAAGAGATGTGGGACTAAAATTTACAGACTAGGCGGACTATACAAAACAAACCGCACAGGCCGCGGCGTTAGACAGCAGGGCTAACCGCACGGCTA